>VZRX01022866.1:24727-37933 GCA_013398075.1 Notiomystis cincta
CGCTCCGTCCGCAGCCGCCGCAACTCCGGGGCCGGGGGCTCCCTCCCCGCTCCGCCCGCCCAGGCCCGGCCCCGAAGGAGGAGCCCCGCCGGGGCAGCCCCCGCCCCACTCCCCCCAGCGCCGAGGCACTTCGCAAACTTTCGGCGCGGCAGAGGCGGTCCCGTGGCTGAGGCTCCGCGGCGAGACACGCACCTCCCTTCGCCACCCCGTGGGGCCGTCGCCCGTCACCGCGGCGAGACCCCTGGGCTCGCCCAGAGCCCCCAGAGCCCTCAGCCCTTGCCCCGGGTACGGCTCCCTCACCGCGGGCGGGGAAGCCCTTCCTAAAGCGGCTCCGGTGCTCGAGGCCATCGGTGTCGGCTCTGCCTATCCCAACTCCCGCAGCATCGCCAAGGAACATTGCTCCGGGCTCTCGGCTGCCCGCCGCAGGGCTGCCCGGTATCCTCCGGTGCCCGCGGAATCCTCCGGGCCCCGCGAGTCGCCACCGCTTCCTGACCTGTGCGAGCCAGCTGTACAGGACAAATCGCAGAGCCCTTCTCCCCGTCCCGTCCCCGTCTGCCAAACTCCCTTCGGCAGGGAAACACGCACGAGCTCTTTGCCCAGCATGCATGTTGCTACCTAGGAGAAACGCCTGATTTCCCCCTCCGTTCGTGACAATATTCTGCTATTTGGTCTTTTCCTTATAGCCGCGGTGTCCGAAGATCGCTGACTACGTATGAATCTCAGATACCCTATAAAAGGATTTAGGGTAGTGTCCTACAGAAGTAGAAATTAACATTTGGACAATTGGCTTATGTGCCTTCTGTTCTGTACTGCATTAAAAACCAGACGGGCTTTCACTGGAGATCACCCTTAGAGCCAGTTTTATGATCCTCTTGGCATGATTTGACAGTGCAAGGAACTGTTGTTAAATAATTAATCTCAGTTGATTTCAAAGTATTAACTTGAACAGAAGGCTGACTCGGATACTCCAAACCCTGGACCACAGGGAGGGATGAGAATTTTGTCAAATTGACACCAAAGGGCCAGTGATAGAAATGGTCTTATTTAAAGCCTTCCCATAGATGAATCCAGAGGAAGCTGCAATTAATCCCATCCTTTAAACAATCACAAGAGTAAGAAAACAGCACAGCATGCGATTGAGAGAATTGTGCAACTCCTATTAATTAAGTGTAAAATGGTGAAGACAAGGGGTATTCTTAAAAATGTCAATGTAAAATTAAAACAGGGACTGAGTCTTGACAAATTGTGCTCAGTGAAAAGAGAAAATAATCCAACACAGCCTCACTGAGGAGAACTCCCAAGAGCAGGAACACTATAAGAAACAGTAAGCAGCAAATCATGTTTAAATCTACTGTACATGGCCACCAAAATTTTTAAAAAGCTTTTTTCTTTTATATGCAGAACCACTGCTTCAAGATAGGAATAGATCCATGTTAGTGCAAGAGTGCAATAGCACGCAGACTATGGCATTGAATTCTATGTATTTGATAGGCAAAGTGTGCAAAGTTATGGAAGAGTAACAAAAAATACAGGTAGTCAAGAGGGACTGGTTGAGGTGGAGAGATTAAAAAATTTCTCTACTCTAACACTGACTTGGAATCAGTGACAGACTGAGGCACAGAAAGTATATGAAGTTATTGTAAAGTAATAAACTCTGAGATATCAGAGTTTAAGACAGTTGAAGGGTAGGAATTCTGAACAGTGAGTTAAAGTTAAGAGAGAGAAAATAATAACCTCACACTGACTGGTGACTGGCTAGAATGTAAAACCCTCACTCCATCTCCCTAAAATACAGAGCAACATAACCAAAATTCATTTAAATTTATATTCTCTACTAAGCTAGATTATCAGGTAGTATAACTCAGAGTAGTCCTTCTGACTTCATGCTCACAGAAGCTTTTAGGAGTTTAGGTGCCGAAGTACTGAGTGTGATAAAGCACAGACACAGGGCCCAGAACTTCCTGATAATTATATACTTAGGTAATGGAACAGTCAGCTGTTGACCTGAGTATTTTTCTGTGTTTGAGGCAAAAGCCTCTTGAAAAATATTGTCCTAAAAGAAAATAAATTCACTTGTTAGCTCTTCAGTTCTTCTCTCCCCAGGGAACAAATGTTTTTACCCACTCTGTTAAAGTGTGTTTGCCAGTCCTCTGCATCTTGCGCTGTATTCTGGCAAATCACTTTCCTCTCTAAGCTCAACTTCTTTCAACTGTATCTCTGTCTTATTAAAAATTTTGAAATCCCCTGGTGAAGTGTTAGAGAAGCACATAGTATTGTCTTTCACAAAAATCTCCTAAATAGGTTGCATTTGAACAGATGAAAATTTATATTATAAACCTCTTCATTACCTACCTGTCAATAAATACTATGATTGAATATAGCCCTGATTACATGTGGGATCTTTGAGGAAGAATTGTAAAGTAGATTTATGCAGTGTAAAACAGATGTTTATGGTAAAAGTAGAAGAGTTGCTAAATAATGTTGAAAAATTTAATCATATACTTAGGTCTTGCCTCTTTCAGACCAATAACTTTAAGACTGTAAATATCAGAATACATTTCAACCCATGCACAAGGTAGGTACTTGCTCCTACCCACACCTACGAGGGAGGAACATCATGAAGTAACCTGCAATAACTTATAGATCACTGATAAGTGATATATAACGCAAGTATTGTAAGACAGATGAGAAAGAATTAATTAAAATATAATTAACAATTAATTTATATGAAAACATGGCCAAGCAAAAAAAAACCAAACTCCACCAGTCATTAAAAATGGAACAGGAAGAAGATTATTATCCTAGTAACCTTTTTGGGACATAATTCAGACACACCCTCCAAAAAGAAACATTAGAGAAATAAACCAATCCAATGAGAGAGAATAAGTGACATGAAATGATACTAATAGAATGATGTATCATTTTCAGAGTGATTTTAAATAACAAACCTGTGTCAGAAAAAAGACAACCAAGAACATGGTGTCATTGGAAAAAGGAGAAAGAAAGGGACCAAAACCAGGTAGGATTATTATGGAAAATACACCTTATCTATTATAAAACTGCAAAGATCTTAATAAGAGGTTTAAAGAAAGAAAGGGAAAAAAAGAGTAAAAAATTGTCTATGTCTTACCTATCAAAGTATTTTTAAAGCACTCAAACGAGCTTTTCCTTGCAAAGAGACTTCTCCACACCTCAAGTTTGCTAGAAGAGAATGACATATTGAGTAGCTTAACTGTTGTGTCCAGAAAGGTTTGGAGCAATCATATTTTAAATATTTGAGATAGAATTAATTAATTTAGTAGAATGAAAAATGCACGTGAAAAATGGGCAAAATGCATTTGTGCTAAATCAAGTTCCCTTTCTAAGCTCACTGTGTGAACAGAAGGCAACAGACACGATACACCCTGTATGGCTTTTGGCATCATCTCACAGGAGACTTTCATAGAACAACATTTTAAATACAGATACGGGGAGGTCTGCAAGCATCTGAGAGAAGGAAACCACAGTGGTCATTAGTCATTATCCATCAAAATGCAAAGGCACCACAGATCTGTTTCAAGATATGTGCTGATTTCTGTTTTGTCTCCTATGTTCACTGACAACTTAAACGATGCAGTATTTATGCTCATAAAATCTGTGCTACAACAACTGATAACCTCAAAGCAAAGGCAAAGGGCTGCAAACTCTAGGAAGGATGGATCAGACACCCCAAATCCTACTGACAGATTGGTCAGGTTGTCCAAAAAACAAGAAAAATACAGTAGTGAGAAACTGTATTATTCTTGGGAAGCAGAATGAATAATGAATAAACTGCACTGAATTTTGGACTAGACAGAAATATTGCATCTTAGGGTTGTATGGATAACAAACAGTATAAGCCAATAGTGCAGCAGCACTGCCAGGAATGTGTTTAGTTCTGGAACACCTTAACAGGTGTGTCATACATGAGACAATTTGATTTCTTAAATTCACATAGTACTGAAGCCCCAGTAGCACACTGTGTCTGGTCGTGGCTGAACACCATAGAAACATAAAAACAACTGAAGAGAAACAAGAAAATTATAAGAACAAGGAACGTATAAATCAAACCCTTTGAGAAAAAGATGAAAGAATTAGGTATGCCTAGTCAAGAAAATAAAAGCTTTCAAGCCAGATGCAGCTTTCTGATACATACAAGAGCTAATTAGAGAGATGTTGATCAGCCATCCTCTATGGCTACAGTAGAAAGACATGAAAGAGTCAACTTGATTTGCAACAATAAATGCTTAAAGGATTTTGCTGATCAGCATTCCAACTGAGGACTTTTCAGCAATGGAGCAGACTGTCTAGGGGAACTGTGGAATCTCTTTCACTGGATTTTTATAAGAACACAGTATGATAAGCATGCTGGTGCTAGCCTTGATATGTTTAGTCTTGATGCAGTACAGACTGGACTAGGTCACCTTTTGGAATCCCTACCAAACTTAGGTTCCACAATGGATATAAGTCAGGAAATTCTAACTGGAAGGATAATTACAAACTCTGCACTCTGATCAAAGCTTGTTTTACTAGAGAGCTCCACTAAATAAACAGAAAAGCGAGGAAAACAGCAAAACATTTCCAACAGAGCTCTAAGTTCAAGATAAAATCACAGGTATCAGACCATGAGATTTTCCAGCAGCCCTTTTAATTTCTATAGTTATTTCACTCATACATTACTCACATCAGTTCCCCCTTCCATATCACCAGTGACCTGAAGAGGTGGTAGCTTGGATTACCGGGTAAGTTAAGTCAGATTTTACCCATACATAGGACAGTTGGGTGTCCAACTTCACTGATGGACATGTAAAGAAACAATTTAATTTTCCAAAGAGCTGAGGGATTAACAGCTTTTGCATCTGGTTACCTAGTTTGTAAATTATGGTCTCTTTGTTATATACATTAAATGAAATTTTAGCATTGATTTATATTTTATGTTATCATATTTTCCTTTGTTGCCTTCCCTTAAGTGCAGTGTTACCACAATTATTTTCATTTACAAATGTATAAAATTCAGGTTGCCAGGTCAGAGCTTATGTGTTACTTAATTTTCTTCACCTTTCATTTAGCTGCTGCTTTCTAAGCATTCCAATTGCCCACTTGTTTTGGGAAACTTTATGATCATGTCATGGACTACTATTAATTCTACTTTGCAGGGCAGACCAGCAAAACTCAAGATTACATTAAATGGCTACATTCAAAAGCTGAGATATAAAGAATCTTGCAAAAGGTCCTTTGTAATGTAATGACCAAAGTACAGATTCATCTAACCCCACCCCTTTTCGTGTGTGTGTCTAGGAAGTGGGGCAGAAACCAACCTCCAAGGCCCTTTAATCTGCCACTCTAGGAAGAAAAAAAAAAAAAGAAACAAAACCATATGTAAATTGACTCTCAAAATAGGAAAAAACCACCAAAACCAAACTACAGACCAAACCAAATCAAGTCTTCCTTCATTTTTTTCTTTGAGATGGTAGCTCTTCCTGTGTTTTTTGAAAGCTGGTTCTGCTCCTTCTTTTGCTGGTTCCCTAACATCCTCTATGTAAAAATAATGCAAATAAACACCCTCTTTTATTCCTGATGAGACTCCTCCCTGCAGTGAAATGGCAATTATCCAGGCCTTGCACAATGTCTGCATTGCAAAGGTAGCCTGTGGCCTACCCTGAGGAACTGCACAGCTTAATACCTTGACTCTGGCACAGAAAAAAAAGAGGGGAGGAAGAGCTTGAAAGGAAAATGTTCTCTCAAAAGCCAGCAAAAGAATTCAGTTTGAAGACAGAAGCCTAGCCACCTTTATTCCCCAAACACAGTCAAATGGATAAGTAGCAAGTTGTGTCTCCTAAATTAATTTTTGACTCCACAGAGATGCATTTTCTACAGAACTGAAGACCTGTGTCTTTCTTTGAATTCTAGCTATTAATGTATTTTGCCATCAATAGTCTCTGTACTCAGATAGGAAGTTTGTGAGAAAAATCATTTGCAGAATCAGAAAGAAAGGTGACCTTATATCTCAGAATGTTGAATATCTTTGATGGACTGACTTTTCCTTTCTTGAAAAACCTGGAATATCTCAATTGGGCCTGTAAAGAAACAAGCAGTCATGGGAATAGATGTGAAAGACATAAACATATCTTTCTCTCAGCTCACACCCCTTTCTTGTTTGCAGAAGCCACTGTGGAGATGTAAAAATGTAGACAGAACGATAAAGAGAGTTTTCTTTTTTGAAGATGATTCATTTCTAATACTTTATTGGCATGATGGGTCTGGCAAGTACTGCCAACACAAACAAGATACAACCCTTGAGTGTTTCTGATAAGATGTCAACCATCTGCTTTCCTATCGTGTGGCTGAATCAGAGATACCTCTTAACACCTCTCCCTGTCATACTACTCTTGATAAATGTGAGTGAAGGAACAAATTAATTGCTCCTTACAAGAACTGGGTGAGACCTGAATAAAGGCACAGGTGGGAGCAAGATCCAGACTTGCACACCCCCTCCAATGAGTCACCCACGTGTATGCACACACACCCAGTCACACACACTTGTGTCCAGTGCAAGTTTAGGATTTTAGGAACTTAATACATTAACATGATATTAGCATTCTAAGGGTTTAAGGTAATCTGGGTTCATGCATTTCATTTCCATTTGTGTTTCACTCTAGGTTAGCAGAGCTGTTGGAAACTCTGCCAGAGACTTGAGTGAGCAAAACCCAACACTTTTAATGCACAGGGAACACCACATCACAGAGACTACAGGTTTCTCTTGTTTCTGTTTCACATAACTTAGAGCACACTGAGTATGTTCAATAAGTATCAGAAATGGAATCCAGCCACAGAATTTGAGAGAAACTCTGATCCATATCTAAACTTTACATATTCAAGGAACACCTCTTCCTTCACAAACACAGCGTAAAATTTAACACTTAAAGTTAGAATGTAAAGATGTTTTCTTAATATCTAATGTTATTATCAGATTCAAAAGCAGGATGATCAATCTATTTTGCTGTGGTATAGAAATCAGAATGATAAAGTTAACAAATCAAAAGAAAAACTTAGAAACATTCCTCAGATAAAATTTAATTAGGTCTTAATTTTCTACTGTATTCTGAAAAATGTTCCATGCTTCCTCTAGTCTGTTTAGAATTAATTGCCATAATCTTCATTTACTGTTTCGGTCTCACTTGGTTTGTATTCTCTCTCAATAAGTGATTTGCTTCTCTTCCTAAATACTCCAACCATTATATCATCATCTGGTCTCTATCTTCTCCTCTAGTAAATCCATAAAGGTGTTACTCTTGAAATCACCTTATGCATTATGTAGGAGAAAGGAAAAAACATTCATCACAATGTCCTCTTATATTATGGAGTGAATCACCAGGCTACAGAGTGTGCTTTTCCTGGAAAAATATTTTGACTTCTGCAACTCCTATACAATGGTAGGGTTCTGCAGTGCTGTCTTCCCAATGCCCTTCTGTGTAGCTAACAGACAGAATTAAGAATTGTTTTGCAAGAATTCCACTATTTTAATGAATCTGTGATCTCCTCTTTCTTTCATTTTGTTGTTCTTTCCCTTGATGCCATCATTTGCTTTTCCATGCAGATGTTATAAACCAAATTATTTTCAGAGTACTTTGCATGTGATTAATCTCTGTTCTGCACACAGAAAGTTAAATACCTTTCCCATAAGAGTTGGCCACTACAGCCATCAGAGCTACTGCTTCACTTCATCCCAGACACAACAGCTCACTCCCACTTTGATTTGCCTGCTCTCTTGCACACACAGAGAGCCATTTACTTATTACAGTTTTCTCACACAGACACCTTGTATAATGGATAACAGAGACTGGCAGCTTATGTTTCTAGGAACATTCGATAAGCAGAAACAAAGAATGAAAATTGCTGGCCTTTTTGGGTTACCCCCCAGGATGAGCTAAGTCTTGGCTGTCAGAAATGCTTCCCATGCCAGTATTTTATAGTGATATTTATTTTTAACAGGCATTTTATCCTTTTTTTTTTTTTTCATTCTGTTTGGCATAAGAGATCCTGCAAACTCTGCCAGAAATGGCTGTTTTTCTTCTCTGCATCATTAGTGGGGCAGCATTCCAACAGAGAAGGGTCACTCACTTGGTACTTAAGTACTTTTAAAGATGTTGTCCTTTCCTTCCTGATGAGATAATGGGAACAAAAATTGGAGGAGAGTCTTTCAACAGTTTGCTCTTACAAAAAAAGCCAACTTTGCTTACTAAACACTAAACTCAAAATCAGAATTTGGACAGTGCATTTAACACATGCCAGGAATCTATTATACAACTTACAGCTACCATTGATTTGAAAATGAACATGTGGCCTCCATGAGCCACAGAATCTGCCATACTACTATTCCCTTTTCTCATAAGCACATCATGCAGCATCCAAAAGTACTCCTATGACCAAGGAGTAGAAAAATATTTCAAGGGTTTCTTTCCCCCCACCAACTTGTATTTAAAATACAAGGAACTTGGAGCTTGTTTAGACCTAAATCATCAAGTGAACATTAAGTTCATCAACACAGACAGATCTCAAAATCAGATCAGATTGCTCTTTACTTTCTGTCCACCAGTTCAAGAGGGAAGATAAAATCTCAGCAATCCAGATTAAAATGCAATTAAACTAGTAAATAAAATAGAAATTGTGATGGCATCATGTTCACAGCACAGTTTCCTGTGTGCTTATAACATCTTACTAGTTAAGTATATTCCTGACTTAAGACTTCCAGGTGCAATTACTGGTGTCACAGTTAAGCTCTGTAAAATACTACAAATGCTGGCTACTTGAGAGAGCTGCTGCTGTTATTGTGTTCCATCACTAGCTGGAAAACACAGAGTTGTTTCCAGAATTCACCTTGTGGCAAATGCTAGGAGAGAGAAACTTTGTGAATCTTATTTCTCCAAAGATCTTAAAGAACAGTGTAAGTCCTATCTGCTTGTCTATGTTTTACCTGAAGAGGTAAACCAGCATTAATACTGCATTATTTGGGAAAAATAATTAATTTACTTGTGCAAATCCACTGTGCTATAGGTGAACCAGATAAACAGCTCATTCAGTTTGAGAAGGCTCAGATTAGAAGAAGCACTAGAAGTACTGGATCTTTTTCTGTAAATGACTCCTGAGGAACCAACAATGTAAAAATATGGATTTCATCACATAATTTCATTGTGGTTTTGGTTGACCTTTTTATTTAAGATAGTCTTATTTTTAGTGCAAGTGTTTAGAGAGTTTTATCATAATTAATATAAATAATTATTAAATCAAAAATTTAATGAGAGGTTTTTATGAGTTTGCAACTGACTAATAAATGAATCATTTAGCTTTAGTGCCATTGATTTTTAAAATTACTTACATAATAGAATTCTAATCTCACTTACAAGATTTCCAATAATTTACAAAAATAACAGCATGTGAAGCTCTTATTCTCCTTTTCTTCAGATCTCTCCTCAAAACTGATCTCTGCTACTGTGCCCAAAATAATAAATAAAGATTGACTGTTGTTTAAGTCAATGTTTTTCTCCTCACAGTATAATTTGGTTTTCATGTCTCTTTTTGTTATCACACCTGCAGTTTTATTAATTATTATGTACAAGGAAAAGCTCATCTGGAAAATAAAAGCCTCAAAGAACTCAAAGCACTACCAAACCAAAAACTGCACAAGAGTTCTGCACAAGACAGGCTCTTAGCTGACTATGTTTTACAATTGGACAAAGCTTTGGGTGCTCAAAGGATGAACAAGAAAGACTAGAGACATTTTCTTAGTGTTTCTATGAAATTGTCATACATTGGTTTCATAGTCAGATGGAACAATACTGAAGACTGCCCACAGCTTAGTTCTTTGTACATTGTAGTTGTAATACTTAAAGCAACAGCATTTCCAACAGTCACTTGAAGAAAAAAAAGTTTGTTTCCTCTAATACATCTAACAGGCTGTATTGTAACTATCTTAGTAATAATTGTTAAAAGTCTAAGCAAATGAAATATTTCATTCCAAGAAAAGTAATAGAAGCCAGACAAAGTGACTCAGTGTGTTTAAAACAAGGCATTTCCTCTGGAATTTTTTTTCTTGATATCTAGTCCTGTTTATTATTCTATATAATACTCTCTCTGAAAGAGGAGCTGTTTCTCAGGAGAACTTTGTCTAATAAAAGGAAAATATTTAAGTTCAAAATTGATAGTATAATTTAGTAAGATGAATATAACATCAGCAGAGAGTAAGCTAAGCAATTGACATAGTGGGGGCAAAGTATGTGGTTCTGGAGAAAAATAGAAATCTGATTTTAGCTAAGTTGCTGAGAAACACAAAACTTAGAAAAAGAGTTTTTCAGTTCATGCATCTTAACATAATAAAGACATTTTACTTCATGACATAATTTAAATTACACCTCTATTTTCGAACTTGTGGTCACATGGACTCTTACATAACTAAGTTAGCTCAGTTTACTAAATGTATGATTTCTGAAATCCTACTTAAACCACACTTCAAAGTGAATTAAGCTAAATCAAATCAAGGTCACATTAACCATGAAAGAGGGTGTGCACAAAATGTGCCAATGTAATCCAACTGATCCTCCTTGAAAGACTGATTTGGATACCCAAATGTCCCTGGTAAACAAAATGCAGCAATTTTAGCTAAGAGATGTAAGCACCACCACGATTCCCAGGGTGGATGGTAAAAGTGTATTCCACAGGCTTGCCCTAAAGTGAGCTCTGTACCTCTGATAATCCACCAAGGGGCTGTGACAGGGAAAAATAATTTTTTTCACCATCACTCTTCCAGCTGGGTCCAAAAGAACATTAAGCCCTTGTTAGATGTGCCCCCCTGGGGGCAGCTATTAAACCTGCAGATGGTTTCCAATGGCCCAGAAAAGCCTTCTCAATTTATTAAAATGCACTAGTCTGGGGTTCTAAAACCAAGTTGGTAAAACAAACTTAACACCTCTGGCTAGGCTGGCAGCATCTCTCCCTTTTCAGGTCATGAGAGTGAGGGAGCAGGTGAGTGCTGCTGATCTGTTACATCACCTAATCCTGGCTCTGGCAAGCCCAGAGAGAAATAATAATAAACAGGGAAGTCTATAAATGGCTCCAGAAATGACATCTTGTTTGTATATAATTTTCTTTAAGTCGTTAACAGTCAGGCACTGCTGCTACTGAAACATTGTTATTAAAACCACAAATGGGATCAGTGTCCAAAAGTTTCCCTTAGCCAGTCTGAAGGAAATAACAAAGTCTAACCCACAGAGACCAAAGACTAACAAGTAACAAACAAACAAACAACAACAATACCGAAAGCAAACAAAGAAAACCAAAACTCACCACCACCAAAAAAACCCTAAAACAACAACACCCCCCCCCCCAAATAGCCCAAACCCCCAAAACTCACCAAAAAAAAAAAAAAAAAAAAGAGGGAAAACCCAGAGAGATGTCAGGATGTAGTGTTCAACACTGGACTTTAAAGGCCTCTCGTAAATCAGTGCTCCAGATACTGATCAAGGCTAAAATCTGGTTCACAGAAATGGTTTAAACAACAAAAAGGAAACAGTGCACAACCTGTGGAAAGCTCCTACCAGCTCAGCTGACCAGCATCACAGAAGAGATTTCAGAAGAGATTTTTAAACACCAGTGACACTGCTTATGTGTGTAACAACAGAATCCTGTGTTTCCTCATTCTGCTTGAATATATCCACTTCCTTTCTAAATTCTGCTGAATTTCTGGCCTCAAAAATATCTTGTATTAATGTATTCTGTGATCTGCTTTTATCTAGTACTAAAAAATATCCCATAGTTAAATTTATAGCTGATAACAAAATGCACAAAGTGCAAAATGGAACAAATTGCAGTTTTGAATGAGTTTCATTGTAGCACAAATAATTTTAGATAGCATCATTTCATATGTTATGCTTACCCTCTTTAAGGCAATCTTACATTTTTTCAATCATTCTTCACGCCAGAGTGTCTCATTGTCTGCTCCCTAAACTATTCTCTCTGCTCATCTTTGAAATATTTATAATATTTATATCTAAGCCATATGCTTTTAAAGACAGAACAAAAGACAGAGAAGTCTTCCAGGCAATCTTATGTGGATATTAATAGTTAAGTTATAACCTCCTGTTTGCCTTTTAAAAATGTGTCTGTCCTTTAAATACAGATTAAAGTTGAGTTGCCAATGCCTCAGCATTTTCCTCTAGTGGAATAAAGGCAGATCATGTGCACATACAAATGGTTAATTTAATTTCTGTTCTTTTGCATTTGTCATTAAAAACATAGACAACACTTGCAGTCCCTTTTTTTTTTTTTCCCTCCTCTGACTCCCAGAACTACATCCTGGGCTGGTATTTTTCTAATGGTAATGAAAGAAACTGCAAAGTAATTTGGGAATTTTAGCCACATTGCCTTCTGGGAAAGAGGAGCAGCAGGCTTGCTTCCAGCCACACGAAGAGCTCTGCCTCTCCTACATCCCTGGTACAATGGCCATTCCCAGAAAAGTTTCAGCCAAGAACAGAAAGAGCCCTATGACTCAGGACTTTTCTGCTCATTTCTACTTGAATGTACAGAAGGGACAATTCCTGATGCTTCCCTGAGCATAAGGGATGCAAAAATTTCAGCTCTGGAATGGTATGGACAGAAGGACACAACTTTAAAGGATCTCCTTGGTCACACTTTGAGTCTTTGCTGTCTGAGACAAGGCTACTGCACACAACTTCCTTAGCCCAGGGAAGTGGTCACAGCACCGAGCCTGCTGGAGTTCACCAAGTGTCTGAACAAGGCTCTCAGCACACGCTGTGATGGATTCTTGGTGTATCCTGCACAGGGCCAGGAGCCGGACTCGGTGATTCTCACGGGTCCCTTCCAACTCAGCATATTCCGTGACTTCAACTCATTACAATTCGTCTTCAAATTAAGGTCCTTTCCCCACAGCTCTGGTCCTAAACAGCCCCTAGCAGCAGACACCTTCTGGCTTCCCACCTCTCATCAGAACGACCTTGCAACCCGTGCCTCTCCTCCTCCTATCTCGGCTCTTCAGCCGGACTCGCTCCGCTCCCTCTGAGGTGTCCCCGGGCCCTGGAGCAGCTGCTGCCCGGGGCATCGCCCACAGCCGCTCCGCAGGGCCCTGCCGGCACAGCCGCTTCCCGCGGGCTCTCTCCCTGCCCGCCCGGCAGAGCC
>VZRX01022866.1:38154-66054 GCA_013398075.1 Notiomystis cincta
TCGCAGTGGCTCCGTGTCCGTGGCTGGGCAGCGGCAGCACCGGGCAGTAACAGCCCGGTCTGCGGGACGCTGAGGTGGGAGGGCTGCGGAGCGGAGCTGAGGCGCCGTCTCCTCCGCTGTCCGCTTTGGCCAGTGAGTGGTAGCGAGCGGCGTCCACCTTTCTGCGATAGACCTCACCCATTTCCAACCTGTTTTGCTCACGGATCTGTGTGAGCATCCTTATTTCATGCGCATTTTCCAACATAGGCGAAGGAGCGCTGCTCTTACATTGGGAGATGGTTCGAATGTTCGCTTTTGTTCTTAAATAACGTAGCATCGGTACTGTTTCCTACATTAAATGAAAATCTTTTAACCTGTGAAACAGCTACACCTTTGAAAACTACATCCTTTTTAATCTGGCTGTTTGATGTTCCAGGAAACTAAGGAGCAAAGTGATTTGATGTTAATGTGTCAAATAAAAATAATTAGGATGGAATAAAGTCAATATGACTTCATTTAATTGCTGAAGAGGAGATGAATTACAAGTAGTAAGCATTTGGATTGTGTTCAAGAGAGTGTTTGTTGAAGTAAAACTCTTCAGCCATTACTTCCTAGGCCCAAGAGACTGTTCTGTAATAACTCTTATGAAGGTATCCATAATTTTCTGTGGTTTTCTTGTACAAGGGAAAGTCAGAAATGGAATGGATTGATTTGTTCTACTTGTTCCATCATGATTTTGCCATTTCTGTAAGTCAAAATGGAACAAGAGTATAGAAACACTGCTGTAAATGGAAAACCTATCTTGTGTGGGGTGCTAGACTAGAAGAGTTTTGTTTAACCATTTAAGCAAAGGAGTGATCTAAGTCAGTTTAGACTAGAATCTCATTTTGCTGTTGCTGCTAGGCTGCTGTTAACAGTGCTTTGTGCATCTCTCACTGCAATGCTGCTCTGTGTCAAGGAAACTCAAGGCAGAAATAGGTTTGTTTACTGCTCTGTTCAGGGTGACTCTCATGGGACTCACTTTGCTGAAGTTCTGATTGCTGATTTCAATTGTGGAGCTTTGGGTGTTTGAGAACAGCATCACAGTGCTGTGTAGGCACCCTTGATACACCCTTTGGGTTTGTGCTATTCTGTCACTCAGCCTCAGCATTTTCAACCTGCATGCTAATAGAGAAGTTCATAACTTTTCCAGAATTGCAACCTGAAAAATTTCTTTTTCTTAATGAACCAACTTGGTTTTAGGTTCTTGTAATTGTTTTTAATGAAATAGGCACTTTTAATTGTGTGAAACTTGTCAGTAAGGATTGAATCACTTAAAACAATCTAGGAAGCAGACTAAAAATACTTAAAGTGTGAAAATAAACCAGTTTTCTGTTGCACACCTGAAAGTAAGACATGAGACTTCTTAGATGTACAAGACTGTTAGCTGCAAGTAGCTTTACTAGCCACTTAAGTGAGCCTCCTTTTATCTCTGTTCCACATGCTGATTTGGATTTCCCTTTTCATTTTGTACATCTTTCTAAATTATTCTGACATTGGAATCAGAAAAAGACATGTGTGACCATGTTAGGTTGAGGAATAACTTGTATAACTTGAACTGTTCTGTTCATCACTTAATGTATCTTGGGTTTAGGGTGCAGTTTCTGTTGTCTCTTAGAGGGGGGAAGCATGTTCTTGTTAGCTATAAATGTTACCAAAACCAATATTTTTGCCTTGGTGAGACTCTGTAACTTACCAAACTGTTCACAGATCCTAAGGAATTTAGTGTCTATTAGCAGTAGGAAAGTGGCTAAAAACCAAACCAAACCAACCCCCAACTCCCCCTCCTCCCACCCCAAGCAAACACACCTCTCCATGTTTTTCTAAGTTGCTTTTCCATTTTTTACATTTGCATTCTGAAATCACCATTATTTGGATTTATTCTATTGTGCACCTCAAATTCTTGTTTATACAGTTGTCTGAAGTGGGCTTTAAAGGAACTGTGAGGAATTTCACTTTCTGTAATTTCATTCTGAAGTTGTGTTGCCCTAGGTTGCCACGCAAGGTATTCTCTGAGTCTCACAGATCAGATGACCCTGCCTTTTCTGAGCTGGAATGGGGGTAACTCACCCAAACTCTTTTCCCCCTCTTCCCCTTTTTCATTATCACAATCAGGCCAACACATAAATTGAGCAGCCAAAATAACATAATGTGTTACTTGCTGTGTTATTCCCCCCACACTCCTTTTTTTTCCTTCTATTTGAGATGATTCTTCTACATCCAGTTAGAATGCTAAGAGTGAAATAAAAGCAGTTGTGAGTTAAAATAGAAATGAACAGGGAAAGAGTTAAGTGTTCACTTAAGATGAAAAGTAATTGCAAAGCTTTAGTATGCCAAAATTCCAGGAAAATAAAAATCAGGGCAACATGTCTCATGCCACGATGAGACAGTAAGTAGAAGAAAAGAGATGACCATTCCTGAGTGAATAGGAATGGAGATGAGGTCTGCAGAGTTGGCAGAAAGGCTACAGTGAAGATGTTGTTACAAGCAGGACATTATAAACAGTATTTTCAAAGAAGAAACAACATTTATTGTTTGGGTATAGTGATGATAATGTGTTTCTCATTTGATGGATGAGACTGTAACTACAGTAGGCAAAATGAGGCATATTTGAGACACTTTTTCTTGCCTTCCTCATTATGGTTTAATAACTGGTGATTGCTCAGTTATTTATATCAGGCAGTGGAGCACTTAGTGCATTGTTCTGCTCATGCAGCTGTCTCTGAAGCTTCATATTGTATTACTTCCCTGTTCCCCTTTCCTGTTACAGAGAAAAAACAGTAGAGTACTGCAAATTTCCTAACTTCTCTTTTTCTTTGTGTTCTTCCTTCTACTACCCCACTCCAGGATGTTGTTTCTTGTCCTTCTTTGCCAATGTAAGGCATGTAAGAACGCAGACACTCTGCTAGGGAAGTGCCTTATCAGTAGAGCATGGGCCTAGTAATTGCCAGAAACATGGTTGTGTTTCCTCATCTCTCTCATAAAAGGTCTTGGGTTTAATGATTAGAAAGAATATTCATGCTTTTACAAAGCTGAGTAGCTCCCAACAGAGAACTTCAGTTGTGTAGAGAGTTTGCTGATGCCTAAGGCTTATTCTTCTTCTGAACCCTCTTAAGAAATATTGATCTGGAAAGTGCAAATACAATTATTTCCTTTAACAGCATAATCAATACAGGCTACATTGTTATCCAGACATCTCAGTTAACACTGATTCTCCTCTTATATAGATGTTTGGTGAACTTCTGTGAAGCACTGTGGCTTGAAAGAGCTCATGGTTAGAAAAAAGCAGAGAATGCCTTTTTTTACAATTTTCTTTCTTGCTCTATTGTACAGATAGGAGAACTGTAATGTAGAATATAATGTGTAAGAGTTTACTTATAGAAATGTTAGTTAAATTTGAATCTTCTTAGACTCAGTCTAGTACTTAGTCCAAAAGATGGAGGTTCCACCCCCAAACTGCTGTTGCACCACAGGACTTCCACTTTAACTTAAAAAGTACAGGTGAAATCTGATCCTGAATTAGGTAGGTTTCCAGAACTGGAAAATACAATCCTTCACATATGTCCCTCTGAGTACAAATAGGTAGGGAACCATTAGGCTACTTAATGCCTTATAATGAACTGGAATGACAATTACTTTCACAATGTTAATAATTTTAGATTTAAACAAAAGCCTCCAAAAACCTCAACCAAGCAAAAAAAGAAAAGATAGCTCAACAATTTGCTTTGGTGAGGGGCAGGTTTCTAGCAGCTGTGTGATGCCTTGCAGGAGGCAGTCTGCTGGAAGGACTTGCACAATTAAGTCAGTCTGTGTGCACTAATATGCTCATCACTTGAAAGAAATTCTCAGCCATGGTCAAGATTAAATTATAAATGGAAATGTTTCTTAAAATTTTGTTGAAAGTGGTTTTGAAACTGTGAACATATGAAATGTGCTACAGTTACACTGTGTGACCCCTTGGCTTGTGCTCCTGAGTGACAGCTCATCTCACTTCGTGTGGTACCTCTGGTATGACAAGGTCTACTTGTATGTTCTGTCCTTCAAAAAACATTGTGCTTTTGAGGGTTAATAGGAAATTACACTGTGAAGCTGTGCAAAGCTGGAAGGTACTATGACTGTACAGAGATTTAGCATTTAGGTTAATTGTTTTGTTCACTTACTTCTCTTTCCCAGGCCATTTCTTAGCAATATCTGAAGAGATTAAGCCCTTAATCATATCTGAAAATATTAAAAAGAGCATCCTGTAAAACCATTAATGCTGCAAAAATTTCCAGAGTTGATGTGATTTTGTTCTTGCAGTTTGTATCCTAAGTATTTCTTTCTTACATCATTATTGTTTTGGTAATGTTTGCTGAAATTGATTTTATGTTACTATAGATGTATCTTTCCAATATGTGTAATATGGTAGTGTCCTTAGTTAAGCTCCAGTTTAGAACAAAACTGAAAGGATATTTAGCTGTTACCTTGTGCTTTCAGAGTATATGTTCTCAGAGATTAAAAAATGCCAGAAATACTCCAGATACATTAAAGCTTATTATGCTCTTGAGCTTCTGATAACTGAGACGAATCATAATGTTAATTGCATCAAGTAGTGTGTATTTTTCAGCACTTCAGCTGACGAGGAGGTAAATAAGTAAGAAAAGCTGGTCTTATTATCCAGGAATTCCCACTCCTGATTTTTTGCATATTCAGTTATGCCAAGAATGACCCCAACATAAAAAAAAAAAAAACCTCTTGTGTGCATACAGAACAAATTGTTTTGATAGACAGCTCTTGTTTCAGAAGTCATGTCTCTTGAAGAGTTAAGCAATACTATAACCAGCTGATCTGCTAATAATTTTGTAAATAAAGACTTACTTCTGTAAGTAAGCTGTGGCTCTGTTCTGCTGCTTCTTTAAACAATGTATGTGATACGTTTTCTACTGTCTGATACCAATTTATTCCAATCATACTCTTTCTTCAGGTCGTTTGGTACACTTTGTTTTTAAGTTGCAGCATCTGCTTTGATTTTTATTGCATCTCCTGGTCATCACATATTTGCTATTCCTTTCAAGTGTGACAGACAGTTTCACCACTCAGTAAATGTGCTGGTATACTAATCATCAGGTTTTTTTCTCTGCCTTTGGAAAACTCAGTCTGGTTGGAAAAAGAAGCATCTTGTCACTGTAGCATTGGGCAGTTTGTACCTAAGATGTAAAACTGGGAAGCACAACCAGCATGGCTCACATTATTCGTTGCCAGTAAGTCCTGAAGTAAGAATCATCTAATTGATGCAAACAGTACTGTGGCACTTCTAAGATCTTAATCCTCTCCATTCTACTTGGATAATAAAACCATTACATATACACAGTATCGTGACTTGAAGGTGAAATCTATTTCCTTCCTTCTTTCTGAATTTCTGACTCTTAGAATTTCAGTGTATATATTCTGTTTTGTGCAGGGATATTATTTGCATTAAATTTCTCTTCAAGGCTTTTCAAGTATCAATGCTTGTTCTTGCAACATGTGTAATCAAACCTACAAAGTAGTGGATTGTTTGCTCTCATCAGAAGACTGAAACAAGTAACTTGGTGGCTTATAGAAAGACTATTTTTACTATTTTAAATACATATGCAAAATTATTTGGTGTGGTTATGGCTAAATGGAATTAGTTGTGATTGTTTAATCTGTTGTAGAGAAGTCCATAGAGACTGTGTGGATTGACCTCATTATGCCTTGTACTCGTAAGCTGAATATTTTTATGACTTGGTCTGGCCGTGCTTGAATTGAACAGCCACTGCTCAGCCCTGAATTTGGTTCTAGTCAAAAGTGCATTCATTCCAAAATTCATTTTGAACATTGGGCATGTGAGTGATGGTGGGGTGTGAGCATGTGAATATCAGAGGTTGTTCTCTTAAGTGTTGGTGGAGGCACCTTTGGAGGAGCTGCACATGTTGCTGCTGATTGGACTGAGGCTCCAAGCATAACATCACTGCTAGAGGTTTAGTGATAAGAATTAAGATATTCTGCACAAAGGTATTTACTTAACATCAGATTATGGGCTGCCCCAAAAATCCTCAGTGAATTTACTCTGTCACATTCCTTTGTGAAAGCTGCCTGTTAGTTTTTAAATCTGGCAGCCAAGAATGTGGCACCTACCAAATGAGTTCCTGTTTGGGATTTCAGAGCGGAGTTTACAGAATATGGGTTGCATTGGGAAGTTCTCTGTAAGTGTGGAACAACAAGCCCGAAATAAACAAATGCCAAGGATGATGTCCTGGTGTAACACCTCCTGTGTGGAAACTGCAGTTGTACTAGAGTTCTGTCTGGAAGAAAATTAGTAGAGACAGCAAGCTGTAATACACAATGGCTTGAGTATCTGGGCTTTACATTCTGATTTGGACTTGCTGCCTTATTATTGCAAAGTGGGCCTCAAAAATATGAGCAGCTTGTATAACAATACATCATTACCCTTGAATTTTCAAAAACTATTAAAATGTATGAATCATCTCATTTATTTTGCCTAGAACCCCACAGATTTTTGACTATGCTTGCATAAACAGTTAATGTTCCAGTATGGTTCCAGTGTTTGTTATGGAAAGTACCATTTGTATAAATTAAGGAACTACTCTTTTGCTATAACCAGACTCCTGGCACTTTATTTTGCCTCTCTGGCCTGCTAAAACCTGCCTGCAAATTACATTTTGTTCTGTGACTTTTCTCTATAGTGTAATGTTAGTTGGGTTATAAAACATATTACTTGCATCGTTCCATGGAACTGGGCACTCACTGAACAGGAAGCCAGAGCTGGAATTTGGTTTGGCAGTGTGAACTGTGCTACCTGGAAAAGAGCACAGCAGCCAAAGGGACAAAGAGAGGGAGTTCTCAAGGAGATTGCAAGTGCTATTTGTTTTCAGTTTCTCTGCTCACAGATTTCTTCCCTTCCCCACACCTCTACCCACTCTTCTGGGAAACAGGGAGAGAGGCTCTTTGCCAGGATCCTTAGGTGCCACAAAAAGCTTAACAGAAATACTCTTTAACAAGCAATCATATTCAATAGTGACCTATATATTTTTGTGTACATTTTGAAATGTCATAGAAATGTCTAAAATTCTATGTTGAAAGTTAATTTATTTTCCAGGAGTAGATTCAAAGTATTTATTATAGAGGTCAGCTATTTTGTGCTGTGTACAACTGTGGGGTCATGCCTGTCTATTCCTAAAGGCTTTTAGGGGAGATCTATTACTCTAATGAGGCAAAATAACAGAACTATAGTTTATTGATAGGGACTATTCTATGCAAGGAGTGTGTACTTCCCCACAAAGGTTTGAGAATGGTTTTGCAGTTGAGCAGAAGTTTACTGCAGGCTGAGATGAGTGGAAGCCTGTCTGCTAGTACCATTTCCTGGCATAATCTGGTACTGCTGACACCTCAAGAGGGGCCTGGGGAGACGATTGCTGAGTGTAAGATGGACTGCTTCAGGAGGAGGGAGGAAGGATGGGCTGAGGTAAAGTTACCCAGTTGTTGCTATCTTGAGCCTATGACTGAGCTGCATGGACTCATTCTTCCCTCAGGGGACACAGGTGCGCAGAGCTATTTTTCTTTAATCACTCACATAAATTAAATTTATTCCTTTGCATTAAAATAATTAAATAAAGCTACGCCCTATATCTTTTAGTGCCAGATAATATCTTTAAACCTTTGGCTCACCATTTGCTATCAGCTGCAAGGTATTTTCCAGGGTGTGCTTAACCAATTTTACCATTGTCCTGAAAAGTGTTCTAGGCAGAGAAATCCCCTGATAGCAATCAATATTCATGCATACTTTTAATCACTGTATCCACTGGGAATAATCGTTTCCGGGCCTCTCTTGAAGTCCACCTGCCCCACACTAAGATGAAAGGGCCTTCCATGCTGTGTATCAAGTGGCACAGGCTTGATGCTTACCAGGATATTAAACACAAATTAAAATGGTTTGGAGAATATTGATGTGGGTCTGAGGTTGGCCAGTTGCTGGTGAGGGGGTGATTCTGCCAAGTCTGGAGCAGATTGGCAAGGAGCAAGAACAGCCCTTGCCTTTCCTATATTCCCTAAGGGTTTTCTCCTGCTCTTTTAGGACACGACACTACTTGCAAAGGTGCAGTAGGATACGTGTTTAGGATGGAGGTGTGTGCTTTGGGAACGGGGCTTGTGTGCTTTCCAGGTTAGGAATGATTTTCCTGGGTTCGTTGTAACTTGTCTTCTGATTGTTGTACTTGTAGATTTGGAAAGTCTACTGCTTGCTAGCTGGCACATCACCTCAGACTCGGCTCTTTGTTGCTCCAGCTTGGTTTCTAGCCAAAAACATCAAAGGGGCTCAGTGGTAAATCTGTGCTGCTTCCTCCCTGGCAAACGCTTGTTTTGTACAGTCTGCCCCCTGTAGAAGCAGCAAAGCAGTTTGTGTTGCACCAAACTGTCTTTACTCAGGAGTCTTATAAGTGAGTGTCGTTCTGTGGTGGGGTACTGGCAGATCCACCATTTCTGCATTTCTCCCACATTTGGCCCAGGCAGTTATTTGAGATTGGCCATCGAGCAACAGAAATCTCTCTTGGCATTGAGATATGTTCCCCACTGATGCTTGTTTGGAACCAGATGCACTTTTCTTTGCACCTCAGGAAGAAATCTTTACAGAACAACCTTAGACCTACTTGGCTTTGGTATAGAGGGATGGGCAAGGAACACCTAAAGCTCTGCACCAGCCCCATTGAAACAGCATTGACAATCTGTGTAGGAAAGATGGCTGTGACTCAGAACAGAGATCGGGAACTCCTCTTGAGTAAGCGTTTTCCAGTGAAACTGTCTCACAATTCCTTATCTTCCTTTAATACCAAAATCTCAGGGGAGTCTAAAAAAGAGGCAGCATGTTAATGACTAACTCTGTATAGCCAGGAAGGAAGGCAGGATTTAGGTGATGAATTTTACTATCCATATCTGGGGGAAAGAAACCTCTGCTCTGTAACTGAGGAAGCAAATGCTTGATGTGTTGTGTAAGGCACACAGCTGAGCTTGTGTGGCTCTTGGCTTTGCAGACCCCTTATATTCTAACTTCTGTCTCTTACTGTCTTTTATTTGCAGCTCAGCGACATGTCCTCACATACATGGAGGATGCAGTGAGCCAGCTGCTGGAGAACAGAGAAGATATTAGTCAGTATGGCATTGCCAGGTTCTTCACTGAATAGTAAGTACATCAGGATGCTGCCTGGGGGGGCTTTTGGAAACACACAAGGTACATGGAGAATGGAGCTGGACATGTGCTGGTTATGTTGTGAGTGCTGGATTTTGCTGGGTTAGCCAAGGGCTGCCTGAGCGTGTTTTGGAAATGGACATGGGTTTTGTACAGTTCAGTACCTCTTCTATTACAAACATTTGTGTGAAGCAGTCACCCTGGGGAACAGAGATTTAGAAAACACGGAAAAACAAATTCTGCTTGCCTTAGTATTGTTAGTATCAAACTGCTTGAGAAATACTGAAGCAAACTGCTTCAGAGACTGCTTCTGGTTTCAGCAGCATTCATTTTCCTTTTTCTGAGTGTGAATTTGAACTGTTTGTCTCCTTGTGTGATTGTTGTCCTGTTGCACACTTTAATAGGATGCCTCATCTTCCCTTAAAACCTGCATAAGTCCTTAAATACTGGACATGAGCACAGTCTCTTCTCACTAATTTGCAAAAAAATACTTGAGGGAACAGCTGTGTGCTTTCTGTCCTCAGAAAGTAATATTGGCATTAGTCTGCTGAACAGATAGTTGGTAAACAAGCTTAAGAAAGATAAAGAGCATGATTACAATGACCTCCACCCAGTGACAAGATTTCTTTACCAGAGTTGAAGGCAAGGTGGCTTTGAAATACCCAGCTGAAATTGTCATTCAGGCATCTCTGCAGATTAGATTTAGTTTGCATCGAATTTCAAACTGACACTTCTGTGCCTTTTCTAGACTTCTGATCATATGTATTTCAAAAATTAAATGGTGAGCAAGAGGGTGTTCGTGCAGTGAAACTGTTCAAAATCCTTCTCTGTAGTATTTCTTCATCTTGACATGATAACCATTTCTTTTCACTTCCTGTTCCTCTTCTACCTTTGAAAGAATAAGTAGTGATTCAAGACCATTATAATGAACAAAACCATCACCATAGAGCAAAACCCTCAGATTGACTTAGGTGCTGGAGATCTTGTTTTTCCAATTTATTTTCAGAGATACAACTTTTACAATGTTTTTTTGTTCACAGTGAATGTTTTGTGGAGTTTCTGATTTTATGAAAAGCAGGAAAAAGCTGCAAGTTCATTCTTTCTGTAATATAGAACTAGTAGTTCTTTTTTTTCCTTTTTCTTTTATAAAATATCTGGCATTTAGCAGATGAAACTGTGTCCCCATACCAAAGCACAAACAAGGTTAGTAATTTGAGAGCAGTGAAGATTTGAAATATGGGATTCTTCATTTAAGTGGAGAATAAATGATAGCAAATATGGGTGTGGAATGCAAAGTTTCATACTATGAAAATGTCATATGTTCTGGCTCCCAGGGCTTAGTGGTGAGCCCTCACTGCCCAAAAGATTTCTGTTCATCCACTCAACTATCAACATTTGTTCTGGCTGTGCTTTGAAGGCTACACTTCTCTCCCAAGCAAATAAACTTAATCTTTAGTCTCAGCATCTTCAAACTCAAAGATAACTTGTGAGATTCCAGAAGGTTTGTGGGCACTCTCCCAATGTTTTCCTTAATCTGTGTTTTTCTGAGGGAGAGGATTGGAATGTGCATGTTTTGAAGTATGCTGCAGTGATTTGAGATGAAGGGACTTGGTATTAGGATGTCTAGTTTTTAAAATTGTCCTTTCCCTATTTATGCTTACTTAAAATTAGAGACCAAGCCCAGGATTTAGAAAGCTAGCAGGCAGGCCCAAACAAGTAACTTTTTTTAAAAGTGCTTATAGGGTAAAAAAACCCCCAAACTTCTGTAACTTTTCAGAAATTGAAATTAATCTGTCAAGAACAGCTGTTAGATATTCTCCAAACTCCTCTCAGAGGGCATAATTTTCAATACAGTTATGTTCCATGGACCTCTCTGCTGGATTCGCTGCTGAAGAGCAACCTGATGCCATTTCCATCATGCATTGCAATGCTCCATTTTTGACTTTACCATGAGTCAGTTTGAGTCTTTGAGGCAGTTACAACAACTATCTTTTTGGATAATTAAGAAAATTTTGTTGGGACTTAGCATACCCAAGTGAAATTTCAGAATTGAAAATTATGTGGTCATTTTACTCTGTATGGATCAAGCAGCAAGTGTTTTGCTGGCAATGTGTATTTCCAGTTGTTTCTAAGAAATGGAATTGGGTATGTATTTCACTGCTATCCACCATCTAGCACTGGGATTGCTGACTGCAGAGGGCTGACCTTAATCTCTACATTTTTCCTTCCAGGAGAGTTTTAGTCTTCAAGGGTAGTTTTTTTCTCCCAATTTATTCCAGTGTTCATTTGTCCCAATCACGTGGACATCTGCTTTCAATCTTGGGAGTACCTTGAGGCTTCCCTCATCTGGCTCACTCCTGACCTTTACAGGAATAGGGATCAATCACCCCTCTGCCAATTAATCCACATCTTTTAGTTAAACAGGTAAAATTATGCCTCTCTTAGGACTAATCTTGATTTTATAGATATGCTGAAATGCTACTGGTATTTGTTCATTACAAGCCTGAGAAATCTCAGCTTTGCTCTTGAATCTCCATGAAATGCAGACTCTTGAAAACCCTCTGTGTAATTACACACTAATGCTGCTTTGCTTCTTCCAGCCTAATGTCTGTGCCAACATATCTTAAAGGAACATGTTCCCCCTATACATTATTTATCATCCTGTTTTCTTGATCTTTCCTATACTGAAGAAAAACAGGGCCCCCATGCTAATGCATTTGATCACGCAGAGGGAATGTGCATAGCATCCCATTTTATATTTTCTGGGCTCTTAAAAGGAGTCTGTGTGACTTTTTTTTTCATTTCAGCTTGAAGAAGCAGCAAAAAAAAAAAAAACCAAAAAAAGAGACTTTCTACTAGTACATTTTACTTTTCTTGTAGGCTAGCCCTTTGCCTGAAACTTTTTCTTCCAGCATGCAGGAAGATGTGCTGCTCTGTTCAAGACTCTTTTGAATGATCAGAAATAATAACCAGTCATAACTTACCTTGGTTAGGAAACTGTTTTTCCTGTAACTTTAATTGTTTGTTTGATAAATCAAACACAAGTGAGCTGGAGACGTGGGAATGCACTTTTCTCTTTTAGAGTCTATATTCTTGTTGCAAAACACTTCTCCTTTTACTTTTGTTTCTGGTGAAATGTTTCCTGACCACCTGCCAAGCTGGAGCATGACTGAAAAAAACATCTTGCTTTTAGCTTGCAGATGTAGCACTGCTTCCACTGGACTCTGCAAACTGATGTCTGAGATCCCCTTTTTCTGTAAAGGATGTTTCTGCTGGCTCTAACGTGAATGCCCCTGCTGGATCTTGTGTGACAATTGAACAGTATTTATCTGAGAAGGCATCTCTGATGTGTGTGTTTGACAACACACACAAGGGTTGAGGGTCAGATACTGCATTTATATCTGTTGTGAGCCTGGCAATTCAAAATACCAGCTCTGCACTGTGTAGAGCCCTGTTTTACAGAAAGGAACATTTGCTTTGTTCCTAGTAACAGGACTGCCAGTGCTATATAGTTTGGGATCCTTGGGAAGGAAGATGTTATCATGGTGGGAAGTATCAACTTCTAGCAATGAAAACCTCATTTTCTCTTGCTGTCTGGATTGGCTGGAACAATTTGTTCAGCTCTTTCCTTAGGGACAAATATGATACCGCTCCCTTGGCTTTCTCTGGCAGTAGACACAGGCTTTGGTATCTGACAAACTTTTGGCTTGTTCAGTCCTTTATTTCTGTACAACATTACAGAAATAAATCTGTAGAGTAAACAATGTCCTCCTCTTTCAAAGTCTCAATACCCTTGGGGAGGAGGGCAGGGGGAAAGGGCCAGGAACAAGACAGATGGGATGCCCATGAGAACTAAGCCACTCACTGAAGACAACCTTAATTGGCAACTGGAAATAAGCTGAATTATCTGATTATGAAAAGGAGAGATTCTTAGAGCTAGCTTAGAGCCATCAATTTTCTTTTTTCTTTGCATCTGTGTCTGTAGGCCTTATCATCATCATCATCTTGCTGTCATCTGCTCTGCATCTTTCCCCTTTTCAGAGTAACTTGTTTTGTCTTGTTTGCAAGGATAGTGTAAGCTCTTCAAGACAGAAATGATATTGTACTGCATGTACTTTACAGCACCTAGCATTGTAGAATGTCGACTCTGCTTTGTACAATTACTGTACAAACAGCAAAAAAGGTAGTGAGAAGGTCCTTAGGGCTTTGACAAGTTGTGCCAGATTCCCTTTCTGAGAGATGGAGCCATTCATTAGAATTTCTCAGTACAACTGTTTGGGGGAAGGGCATTGGTTGTTGGGTTTTTTTAGTGTTAGTTCTTCGTGTTTTGGGCAAATTAGTAGTATTTTTGAGGTATTAATATTTTTAGGATATTACCTAAAATACTGATATTGTCTCTGATATAATTTTCTGAGCAATTACAAAAAAACCCACAACCCCACAAATACTGTCAAGCTTCCTACATGTCTTCTGCTCTGGAGAGAAAAAGATAAAATTATCCCACTCAATGCAAGACTTCACTGAGCCATGTGATCAGTATCAAGCTGCTGCTGTCAATGACCTAGCTGTGCAGCAGCCCTTTGGGCTGAAAAACTCAGCTGGGATAATGTGCTTGATGGTTCCTGACAGGCTTTTACTTGGGATTCCTTGATCCCTAGGGCACTGTGTAAGACTGCTGTCTGCCTCTCCTTTGCTCTTCAGTTATCAGTGGAAAGAGAGTGAATATATGAACTCAGACACAGCATTTGTGCCAGAAGCTCTGAGGAGGTTTTGCAGCTAATGTGCATAAGTTGCTGTGGAAGAAACATTTTGAAAGTGTCTCTCTATAGAGTACATGGATTTGCAGGACTGAATTAGTTGATAAATCATTCTGGGGAATCTACAGTAACTGCATATTTCTCCACTAAGAGTGTTGCTAATGGACACAAAGCCTTTCTGTTGGTCCCTTTGTTACCTTCCAATCTCACCTCCACAGAGAAGCATTGTCAGAAGGGCAAAACTCTCTTTCTTGTAACAGAATTCCTCCAGCCCACCTTAGAAATGGGATTTCAATACCTCCTGTCCACTGTGCATGAGGTGTGCATTTTGTATGAGAGCTGTGGAAGACCTGGGGGGTGTGGATAGCTCTATTTAGGATTTAAATTGTGTGAATTTTGTCTGAAACCTATAGATCTGTCACCCAGTGTTTTTATAATAGAATTACTTTATGGCAGAAACAGCATTGGGATTTCGATATGACAGCCAGGATCTATGAACTCCTGATTTTCCCAGAGTTGTTTCTTTGGAGCAAACATTGCAACAAGTCCTAACCTGATTAATATGCTGATTGGGATAACTGCTGTTGAGTAAACAGCTGGAAAAAATGCATATATTAATTTCAATAACACACTTATTCCCACTGTAGTTTGTACATGCTGCCAATATATTAGAGCATGTAGTATTTTCTTACCACATTCTTGAGCATCTTACAGATGAGTGGATACTCAGATGTGTCCCTTGCAAAGAAATACAGAGGGGATAAAAAGGAAAAGAATCTTTTTGGTAAGCAGGATTATCTTGGAAGACTTGAAGCAAAGCAGTAATAGAATTGAACTTAAAAGAAGGTATTTACCAGTGATGCTCTGTGTGGTAATATATTCTGCTTAAGAAACTCATCATACTGTTTTGGTGACAGAAGAATCTGCAGGATTTGCTGTAGCATATGAATGTTAGCACTTGATATCAGCATCTTGTCAGCATAGGGTAGTTATCTGTTATAACTCTGCACTTAGACACTGTCTTGTTCTTACTGCCTTGAAAGTTGAAATGCAACACATCTGCCATGAAATTGAGCTTCCTTTAGGTTAAAGCCAACTGCATGCAGGCAGTGTGGATAGCTAATAAAACCGGAAAGAAAAGTTTGAAATTTCCTATAAGCAGGAGAGTGGCAAATGGTACAAGCATCAAGACCATATATCTGAGTTAACTGTGTTTGTGCTTTTTCTCTAGGCAAGAGTTAAAGGCACTATCTTCTCTCTGCTTAGTTTTTAACTCTAGTAAAACTCTTCTTTATGCTTGCAATTTTTTATTGCTTTTCATCATAGTTGAGTTACTAGTACAAATTTGGAGAAGTATATGATCCCAGCTGGGAGTTAAAATCAGACTTTTGTGACTTCAAATGTGTGAATTTATACAGGCTGGGGAATGAACAGATTGAGAGCAGCCCTGCCAAGAAGGCCTTGGGGATACTGGTGGATGAGAGGCTGGACACGAGCTGGCAATGTGCATCACACCCTTTCTGGGATGCCACAGTCTTCTGTTTAGTTTTACTTTCTCCATCAGCCTGCCTTATTGTTTTTTAATATCTGGAATATTGGCTAGTTCCTGCCCTGTTCTTGCATTTCTTCTCATGCATCTCTGCTGTGGTTTTGTTTGTATCCTTGCAGAAATGAAAGAGCCCTCAAGTCAGAATTAGGGAGCTCTGGAAATCTTACATTGTCCATCTTCCACTGAGGAAAGGTCTGTAGTAGAGTTTGCCATGATGCAAATTAGATATTCAATGCTGATGTAACTTTTTGACAAGCAACTTTTTCCATCATTCTGGAAAATAGCTCAGTTGTGCTTGCTGAGTCACTGTTGGAATATACAGGAAAATATGAGAAAGATAAGTAGTGATATATCCACCACAGATGTAGTGGGACTACTTGCAGTCTTTTGCACATGATCTGCAATGTGTATATAGAGCAGTAATCTTCCTTCATGCTTGGTCACATGCTGCAAAGATTGGATTTCCTGCAGTTTCTCCAAATGTTTGAAAACTGTTTTAGTAATGTGAAATTGACAACTGGAATTCAGTAGAAATGCCCATGAAAATAGCAGCTTTGAAAAAACATAACAGTGTAGAAATTTTGGTACACGTTGGTGTTTTTCCCATAACATATGTGGAGGTTTTAAAATTATTCTTCAGAATTAAAGGCATAGTTTTGTAATTTTCTATTAGTAATACTTTCTTTTTAACATACTATTTCCACCAGTAAAGCTTTTGATATCTCAAGCAGTAGGAGTGCCACTGTTGGATGCATAATAACTTAATGATTAGCAATACCTCTCTCTGTATTGCTAACTCACATGGTTTAGTTCTTGTTTTAATGAAGCACTTTGGCATGGGTCTAGGCTACTTTATGTATATAGGAGATTAATTTTAGAGTTCTCATCTTCCATCTGTCTAAACCTATAAGGCTTTCTATTAAATTGGAATCAAGTAGTGTAAGTTTGAGGAATACTTTATTTTCTCTCAGAAATATCTTTAAGGAGAGATTGATCAGAATTGAATTTGGGGTTTGGTTTTTTTTGTTGTTAGTTTGGGGTTTTTCCCAGTTTTGTGTTGTTGGAAGGACTTCTGTGTTTATTTTTAGGCTGCAAAATGTTGAGGTGTCACAGAAAACCTTGAGGAACATTTCTAATTGCTTTGCTAATATATGTGTTCCCTTGTGGACAAGGCCAACAAATGGAAAGTTTTTCCTAAATTAGATATACCAAACTGTAAAAATCAACAAATGTTTGGAACAATGGGATCTGATAAGATCCCATAATAGGATTCTTTATCCTTTACAGGATAAAATCCCTTAACTATGCCTGCATCTCCATGAATACCAAACACTGAAAATCTTGCAAGCCTGAAAAATGCATTTTTAAAACATGGTTTATCTTCCTTTTCTTTAAAAACAAAACTAAACAATAGCAACAAAAGTCTAGTTTCTAGAAATCTGCATGTCTTCAGAGAACAGGAGATTTTCTGTGTAGATCCGTGTTGAAACCATACAGATCCCAGAATGCTTTAGCTTTAGAGACTTGCAATAACCACATGTCCTGCAAAATTAATGTTATTGTGTATCTTCAAGTGAATTAAACTGTAGCTGGTCAACACTGTAGCCAAACAGCTGTAGTGAGCACAAAGTGGCTTAGCTAAGCAATCTCTAAATGCAGAGTTAGCATTAATGTCAAATGATGTAACTTCATCTATATTAAAGAATTTTGGCAAGGTTCATTTGTTGCCATGATGAAAATATTGGAAGCTGCTCAGTCTTTGATGTGCTATAGTTCTTGCCAAGGCAACTGAATAGGTGAGAGAGTACCAGTTGTAAATTTTTTCTTCTGAAATTTTCCAGTCAAACGAAGAGTGAAATGAGCAAATATGGAGTCTGTTTGCATGGCACCAGTATTGAATCTCTTTGGAACAGGTATTCAGTTATATTTCAGTATTTCATCCATCATCACAGTCGTAACATGATTGTGCTGCTACCTTTTAAAGTAACTAAAAGTCTAATTTCTAAAACATGGCACTGTCTGTCAAGAGGAGACTTCATGCAGAATGGAGCAAACAAGCCCTTACTTGTACTTATACTTTGGCCTCAACTTTCTGACAAGTCAATTTGTCTTTACTTGGCATTATACTTTGATCTCAGGAGTTCAAGATGGGTGCAGTTTCTCAATAATTTTCAAATCCATACTCCTCCTTTGGTGGTCACTTATGCTTCGGTATCAAAATCCATCTCCAGCTGATGTCAATTCCATAGCTACTTTCAGAACTGTTAGACAAGAGGAAGTGAGAATTTTACCTTGTGTGGCTTGTGTTTTTGATAGTGTTTTCCACCTTTGTGCCATCTTCTCACCCTTGCCACAGGTTCACAGCATGGTTTCTGTGGCATCTTTAAGCTAGTGAATTAATTCCACAGCACAACGGAGGACAGAAATACTTGTTGGTTAATAAAGGAAGCCAAAGAATGGAGATCATGGCTGTATGATAATGAAGCTAACAGAGGACTTGAGTCTCCCATACCCTCAGAATATAGATGGTTATAGAGCAGTTTGGTAAGGAATTTTCTTCTTGTCCCATGTTAGGTTGGACCAGTTTGAACAAATACTAAATAGATTAGCTGGAGAGTTATCAGTTTTCCTTGTGTAATTATAATTTTGGATTGGTTTATTATTTATGTATTTAGTTTAAGTTTCGGCAGAAAAAGGCAGGTTTTTTTGAAGGTAGCAACTTGCAGTGATCTCCATAAAAGCTACTTATAATGGTGTTCATGCAGCTGTTCCTGTGGTGTGCAACTTACAGTTTCCTACTGTAGAAACTAAATCTCTGTTTATACCAGCAAGACCTTTCCAGACTCACTGAAACACCATGTAGTCTGAAATTGCACCTGATCAGACTGAAAGAGCTGGTCATGGCTGATTGATGTTTATCTGTGAAGGCTTCTTTACTTCTCCCTTAAGCACCTTGGAGGGTTTCTGCAGGGCTATTTACGGTCTTTCATTGTATGCCCTTTCCCATCTTCCTGAATACTGGGCTTCCCAGCTCATAATTCTAAGAAGAAGCTTTATTTCACAGTAGAAAGGGGCCCCAATATGTGGCCTATTATATCCATATCAGCTTGCTTACCCTTTTCAAACAGCTATTGTGTTTTAATAGGGCCCTGCCTGGCAGGGGGAGTCCTTAATTCCTGCTATATAAGAATGGTCAGCTTGAGTTACAGCAAACTGCAGGATGCTGCTCTGATCAAAAGGCCTCTGTTTTTAGAGATTCCCACATTCCCCCCCCCTCCCCATTTGCCTTTTAATTTTTTATTTTTTTTAATCCTGGGCTAATAATTCAACACAGTACGGTCATTTTAGCTTGTGATTTGGAAGCCTCGAGGTGTTAAATTACTGACCTAGTATATGAAAAATTAAGTGAAGGGGATTCAAAAAGAAGATAAAGGCTTTCTGGGTAATAACAAGCAAGCACAGCAACTCCTTTAATCCTTTCCTTCTCCAGAATCTGTAAACTGGTCTCAGAGGGTTTGATTTGCTACAAAGCAACATAAGAAAGCTTGTTCACTGCCTACTCTGAGCTGTGTCACAGGTGCTGTGGTTCATTTCCTTCATCCCAGTACATGGGATAATCTCTGTACCACCTGTATTAAGTCTGCCATGAATACAGAGATTCCTAGCCTCTATCAAAAACTCTGAAAACACATGGCTGAAATTTGTGTCACTCCTTTCCCTCTTTCCACACTCTTCAGCTGAAGTAAACTTGAGTGGGTGAGACAGAAAGGATCTCAAAAATCCAGTCTCTATGTTTGCAGTGTTATATCACCCAGTCTTGCCAAAATTTTGTAGTGTTAACGATTTCCTATCTGCCTGGTTGTTAAAAAACCCGAGTATTTTCCCTTAAAGCCAGTCATCAGGAATAACTTTTAGCATCTGTTTTATCTTAACACATTTCCGAGGAAATGCCTAAAAAGCACTGCTAATTTCATTAGAGGAAGATGGTGGTTTCCTTGAGGCTGACCTTAGTGTCCCAAGTTCCAAGATCTGTGGAATTTTAAAAAGCACTTGAAACAATGGCTTTGAATTGAGGAATGCTCATAGTCCTACTCCACCTTCCAAGGAGGATAGCTAAAGAAACAGTCTAATGATTCATCTGAATATTGCAAATATTGTGGTACACTTAAACCAATAGGTGAAGAATACAATGATCTTAAACTACATTTATACAGCAGTAATTTAATCAGTACAAACAGTGATTTTTTTTTTATATTTTTTCTTCCCAGTTATGCCTCTAGTGTTAAGGGTTCCCTCTCAGAGTTCTTTCTAGGCAAGGTAAACCTCACTTTGCTATTTCAGACCATAGCCTTGGGGTAAATGTGATTGGTCATTTGGGGATGCTTTGTTGTGGATGAGTTATTTAACAACAGAAATGGCCTCTTTTTAAACGCCTTTTGTATTTCAGTATTTTCTATTGCTAGAGCTAGTTCTTTGTTACCCATTGTACCGTAGTCTCTAATCCTAATACTCCTGGTTATCCCTACTTACTGTGCTTTAGTTCACACAATGAAGTAGTCTTGGAGCTCTGGGTTCCTTTCAGATGGAGCTAAACTGGAAGATGTGTTCCTTCTGCAAATGAGCATTCAGTCAATGGGAGTAGCTTAGAACTAGTCCAGAGCATGTGTCAAGACAAAACAAATCCTGGGATGCCCCTAATGTTGACATCAAATCCTCCACAGTGTTTTTCTCTATAGATGTTTTGGTCAGTCTGAACATAGCCTCTGACAGCAACTTTGCATTGGAGACTACCTTATTCTTGCTTAAGACACTGAACTCTGTTTTCATGACTTAGACACATGCAGCTGGCAAGAAAAGGGGCGTGTGTGTAAATTGTTCATGCTGAAGAAGCAGCAAAAGCCTTCAAAATTATTTTCTTCATCATGCTCTTGATAGAAAATGCAGGCAGTAATGCTATCAGTTAAGGAAAAATGGTCATTGTTCCTTGTTTTCCATTTAGTAGAGGAGGGGTCCTGAGAGCTTGTTCAGCTCTTTGCATGGTAACCCAAGGTGGCACCTGCTAGGGGGACAGCAGGGTCCTGGCAAGCTCTTCCAACCTTCTCAAGGACTTGGGACTCTCTGCATTGTGCATATTTGGCTTTGCCTGAGTTCAGCAGGCAGGGGCTAACTGCTATAATGGGTTTCAATTGAGATGTTACCATAGCATCCTGGGACTTTTACAATCTATTTAGAAGTCCAAAAGTTTGAAAAGAGTGCTTGAAAGTTTCTGAACTCTGGCAGGCTGCCGAAATGTAATTACACAAAAGACAAAACCTTATGAAAGCTGCTCTGTTTGGAGAAGCAGCACCTGAGTGCTAGAATTCCCAGCACAGCTATTTTGGATAGCTGGGGCTGTTTTATCACAGTCTCCTCCCAAGCCTTTTTTCCTCCTCTCACGTGTATGTGCCATTCCACAAGCATAGCCTGGGTGTGCTGCAAGATGTAGCCCTTGCAGCAGTGGTGTTGGAGGAGACTGTTCTGGGGTTTGGCTGCTCTGGCAGACCTGAAGGAAAGCAGTGAGAAAGCATGCTGAAGCCCCTACTGTAAGAGTTTCTTTGCATCTCCCCATCGAGTGAGAACCTTGCTTTATTCTTCTCTTATCTTCCTCCAGGATTTTCTCACAAGTGAATGGAAAAAAGCTGTTTTGTTAACAGAGTATCCAGTTGCCTAACAATTCTTGGGTGAAATACGAGTGCTCACAGTAAACTGATGTTAACTAATGAACACTCAGTTCAATTTGTAATCTTGGTTTCAGCAAGATAAATAAAATCACATCATTAGTAACTGTTGTTACTCTTCTAATTTGCCTACTCTATTTACTGGTAATGTAGAGGACTGAAGCAATCATTAGATTTGCAATAGGAGGCTTGAAGACTAGCAGAGTTGTTGAAAGCTTTCTTCTGGAGGGAATCTCTTGCAGATGGCTGCACTTTAAATGCCTAAAAGGGGAAAAAGAGAAGTTAACCAGAGAAGTGAAAAAAATTATTTTCCCCGCATCTGGGTTCCCAAACTCATTTCTAAATGATTGAGGACAAAGTAATAACTTGTTGAGGTACCCTGGTTTTTTCCTAAGTGTTTCTTCTTCAAATGTGCTGAAAAGCTCTGGCCACTTAACTTTGCTAACAGTATGAGCTGTTCAGTGAGAGGAGGACAGACAGAGGGAAGACTGAGCAATCCTAAGGGAAGAATCTCAGCAGCTCTTAAACTTGCTGAGAATGATTGAGCTTAATAGTTAAGTTTGTTCCTTTATTGTTATCTTGCTTAAGCCATTCCTCTGAGTGCAGCTTGTTTTGTGTTCAGAAGGCATTGGAAAAGACATCTGTTCACATGTATATAAAAATCATAGGTAAGGTGATATGCCTAAGGTCATATGCCTTACCTGCTGTTGGAATACCTGTAACAACTTTGGGTTGTCATAACTTTCTTTCTTCCAGAAATGTTTACTTGTAAGATTGCCACACTAATGATATATTCACCACTGGACAAGGTGGTGGTTAAAGAAAAGGTGGCCAAGTTATTTTGGTACTGCCCATCTGATCTTTGGTACTGCCCATAGTGATCTTGACCCTGCCCAAGAATAGAGCTGTTGATTTGTTACTTGGCTGCTTGCTGGATAGCTCCATCATGGGTTGGCTCCTTTGAGCTGAACTTGTGCTACTTATAGAAAGGAATTTATAAAGTAGAGTGTCTGAAATGTAGGTGGGTCTGAAATTTAACTGGGGTAAAATTCTAATACCCAGGCTTGCAATGTTGAGCTTTTGGGGGAAAATCCTTCCATTGTATAGTTAAACAGAACCCTCCTTTACTCAACTAGCTGGCGGCACTTGGCTGTCAGCACATCCAGGTGTGCTGGTGTTCCAGAATATCCACCCACTCTTTTAACTGAGTAAGCAAGAAATGATATCATACCCTTCTGCCTGGTGGGTGTAGAGCCATCCCATGCTGAAAATGCAAGTGACTGGAGTTTTTGCTTATTAGAAATAAGGAGTAATATAGTAGGGCTGTCTGCTGTGAATGAATAGTATGTTAGCTTCATGTCTGGACCTTTCCATTACAATTGTGCCAGGATCTGCTTCCAAAATTTGCATGTTCTGAGCAGCATAATTTGGTGCATTTAATTGTATCATTGTGCCTTCATTTTCTTTCTCTTCCAAAATGTCTCCCTTATGTGTGTTATCTTTCTGAAAGCTGCCTTCTTCTATTACACTAAGTTTCTTCTTTTTCATCTGTATCCTTCTTTTCTCCATCAGTCTGTCAAATCATCAGCGAAACAATGCAGATCAGAAATGAAAGAAGCCGTACAGGCTGTGGTTTGGGATGAGAAGATCTGAAATTTCATTTCCAGCTTTGTCACAGGCATCTTGTGGGACTTTTTGCAAGTTACTTTACCTTACTCTGAACTTGTTCACTCTAAGGCAGTGAGTGACAGCACTTTGTAATGAATACTCTTTACTTGCAATGATAGTCATGTAATTTGGGCATATTTTGATCCGGCACATGATTTATTTATTTACTTTTATCTCTTGGGACAATGGTTGTGCTTTACTTTGCATGAATAAGGTTTCATAAATATGAAATACTGTATTTGTCCATGATATTTACAGAAAGAATATTCCTGATTTCAGGATTCAAGTGTCATGAGTGTTTCTTAATCATAAAGTGATTGTACTTATTTTATTTGAGTTACATTTCCTTCTGGTTAGGGGGGACTAGAAACTGTGCTCTGTACTACCTTTCAACACATGACAACAAAATCTGTTTGCTCACATGTGTTTGAGAACCAGGACATTAAAATGAGAAATTGTGGTTCCTTTTGTAAAAATTGAATCGCTTCTATCCATGTACACACACACACACACACACATTTATGCATGCCCTCAGCTACATGACTTTTTAAATTTTGCTCAGCTCTGTCTGGTATAATTCTCTTTCAAATATGAGACCCTTTTCTGTGCTGTGAAGGATCAAGTGATTTCTATTTAAAGAGGTGATTTAAAATTGCAAACTGGGAGGGTTCACACTGACCACTGGATTCTGTCTGTTGTGGAGATGCTACCTATGGAGAGGATCTGCTGTGATGAAAGTAAACTTGTATCTTTTCATTAATTCTCTCCTGTGAGGGAGAGTTAAGCTGCTGTCCCAAGTGAATGTTTTAATGATCTCTCTGGAGTGTTTCAAAGCTTTGTCCCACTTGCATGATGCCAAGCGAAATGCACAAAACCTATCTTTGAGGCAACCCTGTCATTATACCTTTTGGTATATAATGTTTGTATTTGCATTTCTTTTGTTCTTGTGTGTTGAGCTTTACCATGCCCAAAGGAGAACTTCTTGCACTTCAGAGAAACCTTTGTACGACAAATGTTTGCTGTAATAAGTTAGCCTAAAGTGCTTACAACTCATATTTTAGAAATTTACACTAAAATACAAAAATGTGAGTGTGAAATTGATGATCCATCATAATGACCAGCTACTCTTTTCAAAATGCATTAGTGCAAATTGTTGTTTAGTGATGTGTCAATCAGCTTTTCATCACAACTGCAGTAAATTTTATACATCCAACAGTCAAGTTTCAGTAACCTACAAATGATATCTTGAGGCTTCTCTTAAAGAGGATTGTTTTGTGTGGCTTTAAAGAAAACTGCAATGAAAATAGCACTGAAGTTCAAATGGTACTAAAAGAAAGGGCATCTTCTGGTCAGATAAACAATGGTTACTCTTGGCGAGCCATTTTCCAGTGGATTGTTTTCAAATAAGTGGGTCTTGGACACTCCTTGCTGGGATTCTTTAGAATGAATTTTACTTTCACAAACCTCTAATTCCCGTAATTAAATTTCAATGTGTGGTTTTTGCAAATAGTCTTCTCTCTAGAGAACAGATGGGTATAAACTTTGGAGATTTGGTTTCACAAAATGTAATGGCCAGTGGTTTTCTTGCTACCGTTCTAGTTGTTCCCAGAACATTCATGTTGGTTCAGCTTTCTAACATTCTTGTTTTGACTTTCTGTCCGCAGTTTTAACAGCGTGAGGCAAGGAACACACATCTTGTTCCGTGAGTTCAGCTTTGTTCAAGCCACCCCTCATAACAGGGCGTCTTTTCTTCGGACCTTCTGGAGGTGCTTCCGAACAGTGGGGAAAAACGGAGGCAAGTATTGCAGCATCTGCTGCTGTCCTGTTACCTTGACATGAATTAACATGAAATCGTTAGCTAGGCTGTTAATGCACTACAAATACTGGCCCTTCACATTGTGTTCTAATATTCTAACGTTGTTCATGGGGAGACATCACATTTCCCTGTGCAATGGTTAAAAAAATGCTCCCAGAATATAGCAGTGTGGAAGCACCTTGTTGCCAGTGCTACTTCTGTTACAGAACAGTGTGTCAAGCAACAGTAGATCAGAGGGAGGAGGTCGTGGGCCTGTGCATTGAGATGGATGGGAAAAAACAATGTGCTGGAGGTTGGTGGCTGGGACCCAGAGAAGGTCAGAATATTGGGCATGGAGCATGAAGGGAGGAGGTGCTGAGATTTGCAGCCAGTTGGGATCCTGAGTGGTTTTAGGAGCCTGCAGAAGGTTGGGTTCCCAGCCATGTGGGGCAGTGAATGCTGCCACCTGAGTTGTGCCTGACTAGTCCTGCTACAGCTCCTAGATGATGCTGTAGAATCCCAATGGCTGTGGAAGAGGGACCACTGACAACTGTGTGACCTCCTCCCCAACCTTACCCACAAGGAAAAAACTCAATGCCAAAATAAATACTCAGCACTGTGCTATCATGTCTAGCTATTCTTATATTGCACTTGGTATATTAGGTATTACAGAACTGGCCAGAGTTCAAAATAAACTCCTGTAACTACATGCAACTAAAATTATGTTTTGCTTTACTTTTTAATTTAGTATTTTAAGCAAATACACTGAAAGTTGCTGTACAAATATAAATGTTGGTGGGTTTTTTTCTACTATAAACCTAATTTTTTTCAGGCTATTCAGCCTCATTTCTTCTTGCAGGAAAGACTAGAACCATCTCTTAAATATAGATAAAACCTTGCCTTCTGGCTAAGCTTTGCAACACTTCTGCTTTTGATGAACAGAGTTTGCCAGATCGTGAATAAAGACTTTTTTGACTTATGCCATCTAGATCTTTGGCAATTAAGCAATCATAGTTAAACATGACAAAATCTGTGGTAAGCTACTGAGGTAACTGACTATGCTAACACCTTCTTCCCTGTGAGAGGTACTTTGTTATGTTAAAAATAATTTACTTTAGTTCAGATAATATTTTAAAGATTTCAGGTATATTGTATTACACTAATTTAACCAGTATGCAGTAAGGACATAATCTGATTTGAGGTCAGGTCATAGTCAGGAAAAATAAAATGTAGACTCCTAGAACATATTTCTGTAGGGGAGTTGGAGATAATAGTGAAGAAGTCATTCACCAGAAATGCAGCTGTTAGTGATAAAGCATATTGAAAAATTGAGAAGAAGCTCTCTCAAGATGGAAAGTATCCACTTTCAGTGCAAGTTTTCATCAGGCTTCATTTGTCCTTCATCTGACCTCAGCCAGATGAAGGGCACCTGGATTGCTGCCTGTGATGGTAACTGGTGAGTCATCTCTCCCTGTCCTACTCTTGTCCCATGAGCATTTCATTGTATTTTCTCTTGCTTGAGTAGAGGAAGGGGAGTGACAGAACAGCTTTGGTGGGCACCTGGTGCCCAGCCAGGGTCAAACCACCACAAGGAGGTAGTTAGGGAGTCCTGGTAAGAAATTCTGCTTATGGTTATATACTGTGCAACAGAGCTTGAGACAAACAACCTGCTGGTTCTGAAATTAGCAATGTAGCTTGGGCTAACAGGGGAATATTGCTTTTGAGACCTGAACTAGAATTTCTGCATTTGATGCCCTGTGTCAGGTGGATGGAGTGTTATTCATCAAATGGCCACTTTATGTCAATGGAATTTCTGTGTGCAGGAAAGGGTGAAAATATACCCTTTGTTTTCTACAGCAAGATTCTGCTCTGCTCCAGTTTCCTTTCTGGGTTTGTTGCTGGGCAGGGATTGCTTCATTTTTTGTCATTGATTTATGTCTGTGAAGAACTATGAAGGCATCTTTTGTCTTCCTTTGTCAGAAGTATTACATTCACTAACTTCCATGTCTTCTAGGATGTTCTTGGGTTTTTTTATTCCTTTGTGGTAAAAGTGTTTACTGCTGTTTCCCTCTCTCATTTACTTTAAATTTCATTCCAGAGTTGAATTTCATGTTTTAGGAGTAAGTGGTGACTTTTTCTTAATTTTCTCCATCTGTGGAGGGTATCCCTGATAAACTACATAAATGCCAATCCTATGAGGATATAGGTCCACCTAATAAATAACTTATATCAAAGCTTGTACCCTGGCTGGAGGGAAGCAAGGGAGAATATAAAAGATGTAAGATGATGCAATTTCCAAGCTTATACAAACTCACAGAACCCCAAACAAACAACCCTCCCCTATCTTTCCACTTCTGAATGTTTAATTGGGATTTTAGAAAAGTAGACAAAATCTCACAAATGAGTGAAGTGATTGCTTAATCTGGCTGCTCGTTGCTCCTCTTTGATGCAGGGAAATGTACTGCTTTGTCTGTGAGTCTTGAAGTGACCATGCCTTGACGTGGAACGTGCATGTTGTTCACCCAAGCAGATCCATCTAGCCATGAGTTCTCAAATGGCCAATAATAGAGAAATCTGTCTGAACACAAGCAGTGCTTAAATGTAACAATCCATGTATGTGCAGAACCTTGTATATAGTAATTGAAATGCACTAACATTATTGTTTCTTTTGGAAAATTGCTGTAGATGTTACTTTTCTACTTAATTCCTTATCCTTTTGAGCCACTGGGAAATAACCCTTCATGGAGAAATATAGCAGATTTTATGTTATTTTTCTATGTTAGCTCTGCTACTTGATGCGTTCTGATAACATTCACCTTTTTTAGTCCTTTTGTTAGGAGACTAGATTTGTTTTTTCTTTTGTTTTTTGAAGAAAGCAAAGGAAAGATTACCAACTTCAATAAATGTAATAATAACACTTCAAAAAGTAAAGAAAAGTTTGTTGTTTGGAGGGGGTTGTTTGTTTGTTTATTTTTTCTTAAGAGGATTTCTTTTTGGTGATATGCTGGATCCATTTTACAGGATTTTCCAGTGGTTTTAGAAGCTTAGTAAGAATGCAGAGTTCTATTTTCAAGTATGCGTATGCATATCTGGGATTCCATGCACTGGGAATGTGATACCAGGACTAGAAGGAAACAGATAAATGTGATCCAGTGTCAAGAAATGGAGGTTTCTTCGTGAAAAAAAAAAAAAAA
>VZRX01022869.1:0-32598 GCA_013398075.1 Notiomystis cincta
AAAAAGGCTGAGTCATTCAATGGTTATGAAGACCTGCTGCACATTAAAGTTGTTAAATCCTGATTCTTTTGCTTTATAGTTTCATCCTCCATTTACAAATGTCAGATGATTCAATGTGCAATATTGTCTTTGAGAGCCACAAAAGTGCCAGTGAAAATACATGGTGGTGGGAAATACCTAAGTTGAGTACTTAAGAGATGCAGAAATTTCATAAACTGTTATTTTCTATTCCCAAAATCCATTAAAAAGCCTGTTTGAAAATCCTCACTGAAGAGTGGGGTCTGAACAAACTGAAAATTTCCATGTGTGGTGGAAAGGAAAGCTTTCAGGAGGCATTTGGAGGGCACTGACACAGGTCAGCTGGGTATTACACAGCCCTACTTCCCTCCCTGCAGCCACTCATACCTATCCTCACTTCACATACGTGGAGAGGGACATTGGTTCACAGCACTGCAGAGCTGGAAAAATACTAGACATATATGATGACATCAGTTAAAATGTGAAATAAGCAGCAGCCTGACAAGGAAAAAAATTTAATTAATACTATATTTTTGGCTACACTTTTGTTCCATACTAATGTTTACTTAGAATCATTTTACTCTGTCAGATAAACTCTTTAAAGTTCATTATTCATTTTTTTAGATCACGGTACACAGTTTTTTCCAAAGAGAAAATTTCTGAAAAGGAAAGAGTACATGTTGTATCAGAATAAAGCATTAATGAGCCAAATACCTTGCAACTGAGGATAAATGACAGGTTCAAACAAGTCATTATCTTGAGTCACCTCTATTTCTGTTAAGGAACACTATCCCATAAATATGTTCCATTCAAAACAAACTGAGAAGACAAGACTGCAGTTTCTAGGATTCTACTAGAATGGCAAACAATAGTTTCTAAAAGACTATCAGTATTCCCTTGGGTTTTAAATCTCAGAAAAATCTTATGCAGGACAACTTATTGGTATAAACCAGTCTTTTTGTAACACAAAAGCTGTAAGGATCACCTCTAGATATCTTTAAGGTCCCTTCCAACCCAAACCACTCTATGACCCCCACATTAGACATCCAAATGCCCAAATAATACAGTGAGACACAACCCAACACAAATTTCAGGAGCCTTAACATTTTTTCTAGCTAAAAGAAATCAGAATTGCATTAGCATGACTGGAATAATCCTAGTTGCTTTCCCGTTTTTTGCTTCTTGTAGCCATTAAACATGCAGAAAATTTAAGTGACACAACTCAGAACAACCTCAGCCTACTCAGTAAATTCATCAGTAAAACAACACTGGAAGTGTATCACAAAAATAGTCATTTCTCTACAGGTTTTCTCAGGTATTTCTTCTTTATCAGAAGAGATTCCCAAGATCAACAGTTTCAAGGTTCCACCAAAAAAGAAATGTCTAATTCCCCAATTTGAACATTGTATCAAGTTATACTGTTTCCAAAGAGCTCATGTGGCCCAGTAACAACCAACGGGCATTCACAATAATTAAAAATGTCAGGAGGGAGCCTTCTCTCTCCTGACTGCAGCTCTGTGAGACCCGTGTGATGCTCTAGATGCCCTGAAACAGGGATCAAGGCTTCAGCACACCTCAGATCTATGTTGATTTGAATCACACATCCTGCCAGGCAGCAACTTGCAGTTTTTAAGACTCTGAAATACCACACAGGTATTTTCTCAACGGCAGAAGACAAATGTGTCAAAGCAGTGTCTTGCCCCACAAAAATGACAGAATTATCCTGCTGGTTGTGGCCTACAAGTCAGCAGAGAGACAAAAAGTGTCGAGGGAAGAGCAAACTACTTTGCACAAAGTTGAGCTTTCAGAGCACACTGATACTAAATACCTTCTTAAACCAGATCAGCAATCAAAATGTCATTTTTAAGGTGTCCTGTAGCCATTAACTGCAGAGTAGAAGATAAGATAGTTTAAGTGCTCTGCTCCATGTGAGAAGACCCTGACACACAGAGAAGGAACTGCTTCCCCAGCAGCCCTGCAGGGCTCACACTGATCCAATCTGTCCATCTGGGGAGCCTCCATGACCCGTGAGCTGGGGGGCCTGGGCTGCAAACACTTCCAATGGCACGTGGGGAACGCGAATGCTCGCGCCAGATGGGGGACGAGGGTATTACTGTCCCATCAGATGCCCACTCAGAATCCCCAGCAGGTTCAACCAGGCTTAAACCAAGTTCAATGATATTTCCATGTTGGAAACAGCTGATATCAGCCTAAAACCTCACCTCCATATGTTACACACAGGCAAAAACAGGCGAGCCCACATGGGGTACTCCTCTTGCTGTTGACACAGCTAAAGCAGCATTTTAGTACATTTGACCACGACTACACTCAATTCTTAGCAACAAAGGATGCCTCTTTCCTCTTAAAAAATTAACTTCTTTCTATTTACATCCCTAAGTCATGCCAGCAAGAGCCCATTTGCTACTAATATTCTCTTTTCCCTTGTCAGAACAATTGTTGTCTTCCCTTTTGTCACAGCCTTTCCTACTAATTGCAATGACACCTCCCAATTTTGGAATGGCTGATCAGCTTATAAGCTTCCCCACAGCTAATCTAGGTCAACAAGCTACTAATAAGGCCAGCATATGTTTCTTTTATTTAACACTATTGAGATCTTTATAAATCACTTCTGTCTCCCAATAAAAGGCACCCCAGGGATTCGAGACCCTCTGTAGGTTTGAGGAGTAACACTGACACAGCAGAGAATGAGGGGTATAAAAAGCACTGCACACAGAGCAGGGAGCCTGTGCCTGTGCACAGCTCGAGGAAGAGAAGGTTTGACAGGAGACTCAAACAGTGTCTCCAGCTGCCCTGCTGTGCACACAACCTTGGCCCTGGTGGCCCACAGGCAAAAAGTAAAGCTCAGGCTCAGGGGCTTGAAGTCCTTGATCTTCCACTTCCACAGTGTCCTCTTTCAAACATGGCCTGAGCATGAGAGTATCATGAAGACCCTTTTTCTGAGAAGACATTAGTTTTCACTCTACTTGGAATTTAACAAAAATGGAATTACCAATTTTTGCAACATACTGCACTGCATAGGGGTTAAAAAAAATCTCATTTTAAAGCAGTTTCTCATAAGTAGAGTTTAATTTTATCATAGAATCATAGAATGGCTTATGTTATAAGGGACTTTAAAGTCATTTAAAGTTAAAATCCACTTTAAAGTCCCTGCCATGTGCAGGGACACCTTTCACTGTCCCAGGGTGCTCCAAGCCCCAGTGTCCAACCTGGCCTTGGACACTGCCAGGGATCCAGGGGCAGCCACAGCTGCTCTGGGAACCCTGTGCCAGGGCCTGCCCACCCTCACAGACAGCAATTCCTTCCCAATATACCATGTAACCCTGCCCTCTAGCAGAGAGAAGCCATTTTACATCCAGGCTAGACAATAAATGCTTTCTTTTCTGAACAAAAATGTTACAAACTATTTAAAGTTAAGAAGCACTAAATTGTCTTTGAGGATTTTAATTCTTAATTTCGAGGCAAAGTCAACCAGTGAGCTCTGCAGCCTTCCATTCTCAAGATTTATTGCTAGAACCTGCATCTTACAGCACATGGCAAATACCACCCAACTGAAGGATGGAGGGAGAAATCAATACAGATTTTTCAAAGTAACAAATTCACCAGCTTGAGTATTGTATGGCAACGTAAATTTGTTGGGATGAACAGGGCATCAGCCACTGCTTTAAAGCACACACAGAAAACCAAACAAGCTGCTTAAGTTGCAGATAAATCACCTGAAGCTGTATCCACAGAAAGATGCTTTTTGCCTGTTCACCTCAGTGACATGATGTCTGCATGAAAATAATGAGGGCAGGAATTACTAAAAGCCACTGATTCTATCAACAGGTTCCCCCAAAGCATGGAACTGGAGAGTTGGGCTGCAGGGCATCCTGCACTGCTGGTGAAATTAACATAAGCCTGAGGTTAAAAATCTCATTTAGAGAATTCAGAAAATAGTCATACTGTTGTGATAAGTTTCATTGAAATAATTTCTTTCTAGCACAACCCATATGTGATTCAAAAAAATTACCTGTTATGCTTGAACAGCTCAGACTGGAGGTACTTGAGTTTCACTATCAGAAACCAGGGATTTTTCACTATTCCCCTTAGGTTATTTGCAGAGCCAGATTTCACTGCTTTACTGAAACTGTTCATTACCCTCAATTCCTTCCTTTCTTCTTTTCTTCTGGTTAAAAAAAGGAATGGGAAAGCTGATGCTCAGAGGGTTCAGTATTGAGCAGTACAAAGCTGATGCTTAGAGGGTTCAGTATTTAACAGCTCTGGCTACAGGGCACTAATTCCAAGAAGCTTCCTCGTTTATTATGTTATAATTTAACCTGTGAAGTCTCTCAGTGTCTGCTGCTGTGGGAGCAGGAGCAGCCTCTTTTCTCTAGGGCTTGCCATTGTGAACACTTCTCTGCGATGATTAAGAGATCAGTAAACTGAGATTTAATTTAATGGCCCAATTAAGAGATGAAGATTTGAACCCAGACTGTAAAAACCTCGTCTATTGATCGTTCCTACAGTGCCATTACAGCCTACCCAAGCCCAGGCTCACGGTGTGCATGGCATGATGCAAACCTGTGTGCTTCAAACCATCCTCAGAGCTGTGCAGCTCTCAGCAACATAAACCTCTTGTGCCAGCAGTATCAAAGGAGAAGGAATAAAGGAGAAAGGAACCAGTTTTCATGTTAACAAATCTATAGATTGGTGATTTTGTTATAAATCAATCACTGAACATCTTACTAGTGTTATCTTGCTTTTTGATCACTGAAGGGTGACATTCCTGAAATTGAAGAGTTTTTCAAAATAAGGTTTCCTAGTGTCAAAGGGCTTCCACTCCCAAATTTGGAGCAGTTGTAGTACATTTTTTATCTGAAAAATTGCTCTAATTTAACCCCATTCATTACCCTGCTGTAAGAAAGATGCCAGAATGATGAGCTTAACAAAATTACTGCATACTCTATTCCCCTAATTTTATTTGCTCAATTTTGACATCTCAGTTGAAGTATGAAATGCCAAATTAGCTCAAATCTTATAATTTAAAAATCAAAACTCCTGTATGAGAAGAAACACTTCTGTTCTATACCCACATTTCCAAATGAGAATTAATTAGAAAGCAAACAAGTTTGAAGCATTCATGCAACAGCTTGGTTTATGCTTCCAAGTTTTTCCCCCTTAAGAAGAACCTTTGATTTTGGTAACTCCATCTCACTAGTTCTCTACTCTGACTATCCCATTGCTATTCTCCAACAAAAAAGGAAGCTCTCTGATAAAGAGCTTCCCAAAACCACTGTGGACATGAAAGAAAAAAAGGCAGGAAAACCAGAATGCTCACAGAGTCTAAAGTTGTGTGGGAGACAAATTTGTTTATCTTCCTTTGTGAGCAGCCTAGAGAGTTTTGAGCCAGCAATTATATCTCACTATTGGCACTGCTAAACGATATTATTAAGCAACTGGTAAATTTTAATTTCATCATGTTCACAGACTAACAATTTCAGATTTTTCAGTTCAGTGTGGTCCCTAATACATGGGTCAGATCACACAGGTCTTGCTGCCCTATAAGCACTTTTCTTCTTTGTTGAAACACAGGGATTCACACAAGTTTTTCTGAGCAGAGAATGGATCAAGAGCAGCCCTGGGAGAAGGATCTGGGGGTGCTGTGGGTGAAAGCTGGACCTGGCCCAGCCCTGAACACCCTGCCCTGGGCTGAGCCCCCAGCGTGGGCAGCAGGGGAGGGGGATTCTGCCCCTGTGCCCTGTGCTCAGGTGAGACCCCACCTGCAGAGCTGCTCCAGCCCTGGAGCCAACAGCACAAGGCCCTGGACCTGCTGGAGCCAGTGCAGAGGAGGCCACGGAGCTGCTCCAGGGCTGGAGCCCCTCTGCTCTGGAGCCAGGCTGGCAGAGCTGGGGGTGTTCAGCTGCACAAGAGAAGGCTCCAGGGAGAGCTCAGAGCCCCTGGCAGGGGGCAGGCAGGGTTGTATTGGGTAAAAAGAAAAAATTTATTTACAGTAACATTACAGAAAACATTGGACAGGGTTTGGAGCACCCAGTGTAGTGGAAGGTGTCCCTGCCCATGGAATAGAAGGTGGAATGAGATGAGCTTTAAGGTCCATTCTCAGTGAAACTATTCTGGGATTGTATGAAATACATTGCAATAGCAATAAAAATGTTCCTATAGAAGCTCACATATTACAAATTAAAGACAATTTTTAGTCCAGCACAAACTGAGCTTAAAAAGCACAGTTTAAAGTAACATCCTGTACTCTTTCTCCTAAACAACACTCATAAACATTTTTACTCAAGAAAATCCCATCAAAACTCTCGTAAGAGGAAACCATACAAGATAAATTAAATTACGAACACAGAAAACCATAAAACAAATAAATGGTTTTGGTTGGGGAGCTGAAACTTCTCAAATACAGAAGCACACATCATCAAGGATGGCAATTTTCACAGTAGCTTAATAAACATAATCAACCCTACAAAAAAAGACTTTACTGAAGAGCAAAACAGAAATTCAGGGCTTCATCCTCCTCTCAGATGCAAGACCTGAGGAACTACAGCAATGCTGACAGACTTCACAAGCACTGATGTTTAAGGACACTACTCACAACTTATTTAAAAAGTTTACAGCTGGTACATAGGTCTCAGGTTTTGCTCTCTGAGAAGGTAAAGCAGGGCTGTGGTGACACTCAACTTCAACCTACTGCATCCCACAGCATGCACAAGTTACAAACGTCTCTGCTCTGTATCCCTTCAAAGCACACAGTCTTCTCTAATTCCACTTAACTCCTACCAGCATTAGAATTGACAGGAACCTCTTTGCTCATGTCGTTCCCTGAATCTCACTGAAACCTCTGTGACTGCCAAAGAAATCAACAAAAGTGCACCCAAAAAAAGTTCTCAGTGTCTCGCACAGCCCTGCACAGGAGAAGCTGGGTGATAATGTACAAAAAAAGGAAGACTGGATGGTGTTTCCAGCCCCATGAAGGCATTCAATGCTAAAAGTCCATGTCTAATTAGTGAGGTGCATGGCAACCTCTAGTGGCATATGCCTGCTTAGGTAACAGCAAACATTCCAACACATCAAGCTATAGGAAAAGTGTTTGCCTGAAGTGATCAGTCCTCTTCTTGTCACTAATTTTATTAGAATGACATGGAGAGGAGAAGCCAGAACACAGCTGATCCAAGGAAGGCCCTCCAAGTGTTCCATATATTCAGCAGTCAGGAAAGCTGCAGAAAAGCCAAATATCATGAAAGCTGCTTCCAAATAGGCTAAAGGAATTAATGTCAACTGACTTGCAGTGTTGAGAGACAAACTGAACACCTGCCCTACTATGCAGATTTTAAGATACTACAAACTGCAGCACTGCACAGTGCAATCTGCTGATAAAAGAGCTCTGTGTAATTAAACACAAACCCATGGTAGCAGTGCACAGAGAATCTTAGAATCACAGAATATTCTGAGCTGGATCCACAAGGATCATTGAGTCCAACTCTTCAGCAAATGACCCACACAGGGATCAGAGAAGGCAAGGATTTCAAAGTCAGGGCAATCTACAACAGAGGACATCCAACATTAAATGAACCCTGGATCTTACTAGGAAACATCTATTACTTCTATTTTTAACTTCCAGCAGCTGCTTGTGATAGATTTACACAAATCTGACAATTTTCATGCTTTGTTGGAACGTGATACAAATTACCCAACATTATGAAGTTGTATTTGACTGAGTTCTTAAGTGCACTACATTGAATATTCCCAGCTCATTCTTCCACAGAAAATAGTCTTCAGAATTTAAAACAATTGGCTGTCTCTGCTCAGAATAGGATTAGGAAAAAGCCTGCATGGAAATGGAATTAATTCTCACATTAAGGAAGGAGTCATTAGAGCATCTGGTGAGGTTTAAATTATGACTGTCTATTTAGTTGTATTGCTAAGCAGATTTTAAGTGTTTCAGAGCTACTTAATTTAGAAACCTATACCCTGAAATACTTCATGTAATATAAAGTACTATTTTGTTTTTCCTTTGCAGAAAACACTCTCATTAAGATGCTTGTACTCTGATGGCAAAGCAGAATAGGAGTATAAATATATATATGCTTTGTCATCATGGAACAAAGCTGGGTCCATCATTGCTGGCTAAATTAAATAATTGTGGATAACAGATTTCCTAAGGTAGAAAAAGGAAGGTCCGTATATGACTCAAACACCAGCCCCCTAAGAAATAAGTGTATTTTTACTGCTTTTCTTGATAACTGAAACTTTATAGCAAATCTAGTATATTTTGAGAGGAAACCAGGTTAAAATACTCCCTCTATCGTGTTTAAACCTGCCAAGGAACCCCGGGCTGTAAACTTCCTGAGAAGAAAATGCAGTAAAGTCTAACAGGAGACAGGCTACTCCTGGAACTCTTCCTTCCAGCCTGCCCATGTCCTAGTCCCACAGGACATTTTACAACAGATTTTAATACATTTTTTAAGCAATGTTTTTTGATTTACAAGCAATCATGATCACAGCAACAAATTAAATTCCAATCTTGGTGGTTGTTTTTGCCTATTGTCCAGATGCACAGTTTTCTAACTCCAGAATAAGATCCTCTTTCCCTAATACTCCTCTTGTTTTGCTGTTTCTGTTTCAAATCTAAAGTCACCTCCTTCATTACAATTTCCACTTATAACAATATGGAGTGTCTGGCTACAACAAGACAGAAGCTTAAAAGTAACAGCATGGAATACCTTTGGACTATATAAGAATGTCACAGTATATATAATAAATACCTTACTGCCTTTTTTAGCTTCTTCAGTTGATGAGTATGACCATTTTCTCTATCAACCATTACATTAATTCCCAGATAGAACAAGACAGCTCCAACCTTGCTGGCACTCAATGGCTGGGATAGCCAGCATCCTTCTCTCTGCTGTCCTACCAGACTAACGTGTCTACAATTCTCCGAATGCACTGAGATCTCAGATTATTTATAGAATCACAGAAAGAACTACAGAACCATTTAGGTTGGAAAAGCCCTTGAAGACCACTGAGTCCAACCATTCCCCCAGCACTGCCCAGGCCAGCACTGACCCAGGTCCCCAAGTGCCACATCTACAGGGCTTGCAAACCCCTCCAGAGATAGGGACTCCAACAGCTGGACTCGATGATCTTCTACTCTGACAGAATTTTCTTTCCCTGTTTTCTGCCATTCTGCCATTCCCTGTGCCTTCTTTCCACACATGTCAGTGTCAGGCAGCAGCACAAGTCTGTCTGCCTCCAATAAGAGTATCACAGCTAAAAATCAAGCAGCGGGCTCCCAAACATTACAGGATCCGGATAAAATGCTGCATGAAACGAGTGACAGAGAAATTCTTGGGTCTTGAGACTAGCAAAATAACTGCTTTCTGCCTCAAATACAACCAGAAGAACATATCTCACTTTGGGCTGCAGAAACAGCAGTAGAATAAAACAGAACAAAATCAGAACCCAGTATTCTAGGGGAAGCTCTGAAGTGGCAAATGAAGTATCACAGTAAGAACTGGACCAAGTTTTGAGAGTCAGAGAAGTGTATTTCACATCACACCAGGATCTCTGACTTCAGAACATTTCAAACGCTTGCAAAACTCAGACTTCGTGTCTATGATTTGAGAAATGGGTACAGCAAATATTTAAGACAATGTCTGTAGCAGGTAAGGGGAAAATAGCTCCATTTCAAATTCTGAATCCTCTTTACTTCTGCCAAGGGTATGAAAAGAGGGCAAGTATCAGGCAGGTGAAAGGCACCAACACAATGCATTCATTCTGGTAACCTGTCCTACTTTTACCACCAACCATTTTCAAAGGAGAAGTGTCTTGGAGAGAATTAAATCCTTAAGAACAAGCTGTATGTCATGTTAACCCAGTCCTTGACAAAGTGTACAGGTACACAATTATTATTTTTGGCACACAGTCTGTACCTGACAAGCCCTGTAACAATTTATTCCAGATCACATTTAAAAGGACCTTCCCAGTTTCCCTTGGAGCGTGGAGCAGGGCTGGCTGCCAAGATGAGAAGGATGCCTGGCACAGGGTTACTTGCCTTTACAATGTGCTCTGCAGCACAGAAACACAATAGAAAGGACCGCCTTCAATATCTACTTCTTTAAAGTTCTGGCCTTGTTTTAGAACCAGAGCAGATACTGGCTATTGATTACTTTACAGGATAATAAACTTTATCAGTTGAAAAGCATAGATCTAGGCTTTACTGCCCATATTTGCAGGGTATTGTCATAAAATGATCACTGCATTATGTCTGATTTAAAAAACAGACTGTTTGCCAAATACACAGGAAGAAATAAGCTGAAAATCCATGCTATATTTGAGAACCACCACTCAGTGCATTTTTATAATAACTGGACACATGACTGAATCTGTAACTCATACAAATCCATGAAAACCTTCTGTTTTGAAGGCAGCTATTGAGCTGTTTTGTTAAGAGGATCAAAAGGTAGAAGTTTCTCAGACAGAGAAACTGATATTTTTTCTGCCCATTCAGAACAGGTTCAAATAAAGAGCAAGTAAGATTTATTCTGGGATTATTTAGTTACTCAGTTATCCGTTCACTGGTATCTACTAAAGGCATATAAAATTTATGTTTCTGTACTACAAAATCACACAAAATTGAAGTTTCTCTACTCCTGAGTTTCAGGAAAGATGATTTTCCAGCAGAGTCTTTATATTTACCTGATGATCCTCTGAGCAGCATACTGATGGAGCGAGCGGAACTGTGCCGACATATTTGCTAAGGCTGCCAGACAATTTGTATGAAGGTATTTGTCCTGTCAGGAAGAAGAGGAAAGACAAAAAAACCAACACATCAAACTGTTCGTTGGATATGCACTGACACCTCTTGCAGGAATCATTCAAAAGACTGAGTAATATATGCTGTTTCAAAAGCACAGGGCAGAAATGTAAAGCATATACACTTGGTGATGTTTTAACATGTTTTCTTAAAATATCAGGTTTATAAAAGAGTGATTCCATACAGATCTCAGAGTGTGTACATACATATATGTATAGGCATATATATATATATCTGTCTTTCAATATTCATTTACAATGGCACTACAGCTGTAACAAATACACAAAGAAATTTTCCTCTCTACTTTCCTCTCTCTTCCTCTTGTAGTTTTATTCCAAAACTTTGTACTTCATAACTCATCTCCCTATTGACTCTTTCACAGCATTCCATATATCCCACAACTACAACCACACCAGACTTCAGAGCACTGATTCTCATTTCAGCATCCCTGAAATCATTTGACCCTATAAGCATTTATCTGATGGCCCTTTCAGTCAAGTGTTCTCACAGAATGAAACTTGTCCACTTATCCAAAAGGGATTCCTCTCCCTATTCATGTCTAAAATATTTATTTACATAATATAACAGATTGTACATACTACAAATACATGCCAAATTTGTTCTCGTTCCTTCCAGCTCTTTTTATCATAAAAGAAAAATCCATAATTTTTCCATTTTAAAATACATTCAATATTTTGGCTGCTGTTTAATGCAAAAACTTCTGTGCCTTTAATTGTTGAAATTGTTGAAAATATTCAGAAGTGTATGATACTGTGTTTGTGTTTGCAAAAAGGTAAAAAAGCAAATGCTTGAAAAATGGATAAAACCAATCTAGGCTATTGGGTTCTGAAGCCAAAGCAGTTTTGCAATAACAGAGCTCAAAAAGGTCTTCTGGCCCAGTCCCTGTCATACTTCCTAATATCCTATAGGCAAACAGCCTATAATGAATAATTTTTTCTCATGAAACTAAGAAACTTTTTCTTCTCAACTGAAGATGAGCTTGATGCCTGAGTGAAGATCTTTAGAGAACCACACTCAATGAACTGGATGACAACACAGAAATTGTGCTACAAGTTGAGTTAACACAGCTGATCTGTCTATTTTCTTCCCTCCTGCAAATCCAGATGACAACTGGTTTCAACAGAACAAATAAAATCCCAGCCCCTATTTGAAACTGAATTCAAGCTGCTGAGGTTAGGAGTTCCCAAGTGCTCCATGTAACTCTTACCCTTGTCCGTGTCATGTTGTACTGGATGGTTCTTATCACAACCAGTATCAGAAGACTCCCAAGTGAGATCTCTGTTAGGACACGCTCAGCATACCAAGTGATATTTTTCAGTATCTGCAAAAGAAAAAAAATAAAAGAACAAGGCTCTTCAGCACCTAGGTCTGGTTAAGAACATAGAAAGCTGTCTGGAATCTCACATTCCTTAAGACATGAAAATTAGTTTCCCGTCTCAAATGTGACTTAATTTTTGTACTCCGAAGCATAATTAAAACAAAATTAACAACAATAAAAAAGTCAGACCTCTGCAGCATTATCACCTAGTAAATCTCATCAACTTTAAGTCATGTGGAAACACACCAAGTGTAGAAAGATGATTACATTTGGCACTTTGCTAATTCCTATGCGCTGTGCCACCACACTCATTTGGATCAAACCCTTCACTATAAAATCTCCATTTACACCCAAGACACCTGAATAATTCTGCCAATGCCTTGCCATTTTCCCTCATCTCTGGCTGGGCAAGAGGCAGCACACAGGAGCTCTGACTGATGGCTAAGAGCACACACACTGAAGGTCAGGGGCAGATCAACAGGAGAAGTGTTGGTTTCACACTGAAGCCTTTCCCTTGACATGAATTAGGTCTCTTCCTCTCATACTTAGAGAAGTCATGAGGTAGATTAAGAGCTTCATATCTTTCACTGCCCTCCACTATCAGGGTGGATGAAGTTAACCACCATTTCCAAGTTTACTGCAGAAGGAGAATCAATCCACTCTTTCCTTGTACTCAGCCAGCCTACATGGAGGAAACACATGTACCCAACACCCTGCCTTAAAGGTAAAAATGACTCAACAGGAACTGTCCTAAAAACATGGAAAAGATTCTCTTTAAATTCAGGGTTATTCTCAGTCAAAACATAAATATGTTTAACAAGGACTACAGCATACAAAGTTATCCCTCTGTGTAACTTCAGAGAGAGACGAAAGACTGCAGGAGAGCTGCAGAGGGACTGGGCACAAGGCCTGCAGGGACAGCACACAGGGAATGGCTTCCCAGTGCCAGAGGGCAGGGCTGGCTGGGATCTTGGGAAGGAATTGCTGTCTGGGAGGGTGGGCAGGCCCTGGCACAGGGTGCCCAGAGCAGCTGTGGCTGCCCCTGGATCCCTGGCAGTGCCCAAGGCCAGGTTGGACATTGGGGCTTGGAGCACCCTGGGACAGTGGAAGGTGTCCCTGCCCATGGCAGAGGGGGTTGGAATGGGATGGGCTTTAAGAACCCCATCAACCCAAACCATTCTGTGAGTCTGCACCTCTGGAAGCTCTTTCACAACACAAGAAACATTTGAAATAGCATCCTTATTATGATTCATGTTAACTGGTAAGCTGATGAAGTTCGAGATATAAAAATAATTTTTTATTATACATGAAGAGACAAAATAAAAAATCAGATTCTTGAAATAAATTTTGAAGCAATTTTTAAAAGCATCTTCACTATCACATGCTGCACAATACCTGGCTCTTTGTCAGCACCTTCCTATTTCCCACAAGGAAGCTAAAATGAAGCCAGTGACTGTAACCTATAGATGGGAAGAACACTATATAATGCCAAAGGTGACCAAACATCCCCAGGTACAGGCTCAGGTGTAGTGGTGGATGGCAAACACCTCTTGCTAAAAGGATCGAAAAATCAGAATACAGGGAAGAAAGAAAGACTTGAGAGTTATTTAAGGGGAGAGTGGTCAAGGCTGAGGAACAAATAGGAAACATGAAATCACTACAAGAAAGGTTTCCACAAATAGCAGGCGATGAGTGGAAGCGGAAACCAGTATAATTTTTGGTTATAACAAGTCACTAATACTATTTTGAGACAAAGTGATGATGGTATAAATGAAAACAAGTCATCCAAGGAGTTTCAATAAACAAGGATAACTAGTTGGGATGAGCAACATAGATGATTAACAGGAAATGCTTGAAAGACAAAGCAAAATCCACACATATTTTCACAAAAAAAGGCAAATGAAAATTTCAAAAGCTGTTAGTGTAAGTAATTAATGAATTACACGTACGAACTTTACTGCAAGAAGATACTCTGCTAGTGGAGAACTTGATCATCCCAAGGCTGCTAAGCATAAACATATGGTCAGATATAGCAAGTTCATGGGTTACTTCACAAATGCAAAATGCTGAAATAAGTGTAGACATTCATCCTCATTGCCTTAATTGTCATTTCTTAGTAACAGCTTATTTATGACTATGTTGCTATACCTGTTCTCAAGAGAAGATTTTATACAAAGAAATAAATTAACCACTTTGACAAATATCTCAAGCAAATATGTCAAACTCAGCAGTGCAACCTTCCAACGTTCCAAGAAGAAAACCATACTGTTATTTGAAGAATACAGTATATGATCATTAAATAATGGTTACTCTCAGTAATACATAAATATAACAGGGATAAGTTGTGGTTGCACATTTCATTTCCTGACTTTTAAATGCTTATTGAAAATTTAACAGACATTTTAAAAAACAAAATATAGCTATGAAAATGGTATCATTTGTTTTGACAGGACACACAGTGTAAATTGAAACCAACAGTACATAAAGGGACATATTTCCTGATGATTATTGAAACAGAAATAATTTCACTCAATTTGCTCTGAAATGATATCCAAGAGTTGGGGTTTTTTTCCCTCTTAGACAAAATACACTTACCCTGGCCAACAAGACATCAACTTAACTGATTAAATTTCTAATATGTTACTTTTTGTAGTCCCTGATTTATGAGTGAAATACCAAAGCAACCTCCTCCCACAAATAAAACAATCCCCCTGTTTCGTTCCACCTGCTTTGGCACTATTTTGTGAGGCACATCCCTGTACTTCACCAACCAAAGTGGAAGTTCATGGTTCACTCTGTGCTGGAACTGAGAGCAGATCCCATCACATGCTGTTTCCCACAGGGTGTCCCAGTGGGACAAAGGGAATGAGAATGGGACAAGTTAAGTAATCTGAAGCAGTACCTTGAGCCCTCCAACATCTCCAGCCACATCTTTCTTATCCACTCATGGATCTCTGTTCTATATAGAAGCCATCACCCTTCCTGTTTCCTCTCCTTGTAGTTTATTCCCACCTCCTCACTCCCCCAGACCCCATTCCTTCTCAGCTCTTTCTTTTGTCCACTTCCACACCCCCCACCCACACCTCATCATCACAGAACCATGGAATGATTTGTGTTAGAAGGGACTGTAAAGCTCAACCCACTTTCCACTGTCCCAGGGGGCCCCAAGCCCTGTCCAAACTGGTCTTGAACACTTCCAGGGATCCAAGGGCAGCCACAGCTGCTCTGGGCACCCTGTGCCAGGGCCTCCCCACCCTCACAGGGAGGAAGTTCTTCCCAACATCCCATCTAACCCTTCCTCTGTCAGGGTGCAGCCACTCTCCTTTGTTCTACCCTGCCCATCCCACTCTCATCAAAAAGAAGTCTGACTTCACCTTCCTCAGCTTTTTGTCACTCTTTTCCTCTCTTGCCTTTTCACTCATTTCTTTTCTCAGCATACCAAAATCTTACCTACTTCTTGTTTAACTCTTGTCCCTCTCCCCTACTGCACCATCCCATGTTCCATGTACAGCCTGTCCCAGCCTGTTTCAAATTTCTCCCAACTGCTGTCACATGTTCTTACACATCTTCTTCAACGTGTGGATGTGGCACTTGGGGACATGGGTCAGTGGTGGCCTTGGCAGGGCTGGGGGAATGGCTGGACTCAGTGGCCTTGCAGGGCTTTTCCAAGCCAAACTGTTCCAAGTGGTTTCAACCCCTGCCAAGCAGCAGCAGAAGCATCCCTGGGAGCACAGTCCCATTCCAGGGGAGCTGCACTCACACAAGCTGCAGCTCGTGCCTGCCTGTCTCAGCTGATAAGGTGATCCCTGGGCAGGGAGGATGCACAGGGCCCAGATGGCTCTGGGAGCAGCAGAATGAGAATATTCAGTTTCCACGGACGTCAGGCCACCTCCGGCTACGTCCCTGCTGCGCAGATGGAAACAGCCTGCTCCCTGTGCCCGCAGATTGGTAATTTGGTCACATTTAGCTGTATTAGCAGCAGCAGAGCCCCAGCACAAAGGCCATCTGCCAAATTTCAAACTCCTAATGCAAAACATGAAGTTACCAGGGCTCATCAAGTAACACACTGACAGCTGTAAGCATGGACAAAGATATGTTGGTGCTCCAGTCTCACCCCTGAAACCTTCAGTGGTTCTCCCTGGAACTCTGAAAACACCAGCCTGGGAGAAATGACAGTTACTGAGATAACTACTCCTTGAAATAGTACACTACTCTTAAAATAATAGATAAATTCACAGTTATAAAATTACATACCAGAACCTGCTACCTCTCCTCCACACTAAGGAAAGCAACCTGAGCTGGTAAGCAGTGAAATGCTTCTTTCAAAAACAGCAACCACCACCATCCATTTTGGGTTTCAGAGACATGAAGCATGAAAATATCTTAAATTTCAAAATCATCTACCTGGAACCAGTGCCCCCACAGACCAATCTCAACAGTCTGCAGCTAACATTAAACAGGAAAAAGAAAAAAAAAGCTTATTTCTGGGCTGGTCTTGCAAGAATAATTTTTAAAGAAATTAAAATGTTTTGATTAATTATTCTTTTGAATACCAGGCTCTTGGATAGCTACAACTTGGGGAGCACAAACTGTAGATGCAAAGAGCAGGAGCTCAGTTCTACATAATACCAAGCAGTGAGATTCTCAGTATCCCACAACTTTGCTTGTGAGATATTTTTTAACACACTAAAAATAAACACAGTTAAATCGTGATTTACAGTCTATCACCATTTACTACAGCATAAATTGCTACAGTAGTACAATAAGGTTACTGCTACATAAAATACTGTATGATATTATTTTGACGACCGGTGTAATTTTATTTAGAATTTCATAAATCAGAGACAAAAGATCACCAATTCTTGTCCCTCTGGGGAATTCTCACATTTATTTGTTTACTCTGCTATTATAATTATTGTTATTATTAGTGAAAGAAATTGAGTTCTGTGTGGTTACAGTGACCCAACTGCATTAAACCAATTGCAGGAACAGGACCTATGATTTTGATCATATTTTCCAGGCAGTTAAGACCACAATCATTTTAAATAAAAAATGCTTCAGCATCCTGCAGCAGTCAAAAAGAGTTTCTGTGGTTTCCTGAGCTCCTTACCAGTTCATATAATCATCAGATTTATAAAACTTTGCTTACTAAAATTAATCTTAAAAATCAATAAATAAATGTGGGTTAAATGCCACAAAGGAAAATAGCCCATAAATGAACTGTACAGTCATGGTTCTTATAAGAACAGTACACAGGTTACACAGTAGAGAGAAAAACAGGTTGATCTAAAATACAGCATATCTTTTTTTCTTCATATTTTACCCAAGTGATGGAGGAAAAAAATAATCCTGCTGTAACTGCTAAAATTTGGTATGTATTTGCATGCATGAGGTTCATGAAACTGATGCTAGATGCTCACATTTTACAGAAAGCCCTACACAGATTTTCTGACTGCCATAATTTTGCAGACCTATAATAGCCTCTTAGGCTTTAGGAGATGTAGAGTCAATATTTAACAAAGTATGAGACTATTTTCTTACTTCACTACTACAGTTTTTGAACAGTAACTTGCTCATTCATACCTGAAAACATCCATTTAATTAATTCAAAGACATGGGTGAGCGGAATGGATTTATAAGTGTGATTTTGAAACTTTTTTTCCCCTACACTTGTTTTCCTTCTTGGGATCTGTAGGAATGCGTAGGAGAAGCTCATGCAGACGGGTCTGCAGGCTCATGCACCTCATGGCCACCTCTCATTATCCACCTAAGAAGCAAATCCAGCAAAACTCTGGCCACACAGCACTATTAACAAATGGAACCAGGCACCAAGGAGCACGGAAAACACAAACACAGAGGAAAAGAAAGAAGCAGTCAGCAAACATCTGAAGTAAAATCAAAAAAAACTGTGAATAAAATGAAAGAAGCAAAGGCACGACTGAAAAAAAGATCAGTGCAGGGTAAAAGGAACAAGGTGGGGTTTGTGTTTTTATTAAGATAGAATTAGTAAACCAATATCCACATTGCAAGCGAACACTACAACTCTGTTGGCAGGGTTAGCTGAAAGGCAGGATAAACCAGACCAAAAAAACTTGATTTATGTTTTCATTCCACAGCTGGATCCTCATTAAGGAATTTTAGGGAAATCTTCCACTTCTACTCATCCACTGAGGAATTTATTGAAAGACTGTGTGGTGTGTAAAGCCTCTAAAATGAATGAAGAGTGATGGGGGAAGAGACTGAGGCAGGAATGACACCTTGTCTGCTGACCTCCAACTCTCAACAAGCCCAATTTATGAGAGAGGTTAAATACTCAGTGACATGGAACCCAAAATACACATCACACATGTGCACCTCTGGTGCACACGTACAGGTTCAAGGCACACAGAGTTGAAGGCAGGAAAAAGCTTCAGCAAAATATTTCAGTCATCTGCATGGTGACTGTAGGTACTCCTAAAAGCTGCTTCCAAAAAGGTATTCCCAGGAAACTGCATTTAAATCCTCTCTTCCTGCTTCCACACACAGAGGTATACTAGTCTGAAATTTCAGAGAAAAAATACTGCAAGTCTCTATTGCTTGGCACCAAGAAAAATTGCCAGCTCCCTACAAAACAGGCTGGAAATTCACCTTGGAGAGAGTTCTGTTTAGAGACCATGAAACTTGCTTTCAGCATTTTGCACTTCAGTAATTTTACAAAGATAATAATTCACAAAGATAAAATATTCCCCAAAAGAGAATTTCTGTGTCCCAGTCAAAGAAATAAATTAAATCAGTGCAAATATCTCATGTAGTATCACAGTTGTAGAAGTTGTGGAACTAGGACATAATTGTCCAAGGTATTCTCCTGCACAGATGGTCAAGGTCCATCAAAGCTAGTAAAAATTTGGATGCTGTTATATGGACAACATAAAATAGAAATTAATCTAACAGAGAGACAGAAAAAGAAGTGCCAAGTAAGGAAGTAACATTTAGTCTGGAAAATACAACTCCAGCTAAAGGCTGCATCAAACTAGTTAAGCGAAGTTTTTTCAAGAGAAATAAAAAAGGTTTCCTGTTTTTTTTCCTCTCTTTTAGGCCCTCCACTTCCATGGCAAACATTCAGCACCTTTGAGGCAGCCTGCCTGGCTATTACTAGGCTAATTTGTAACAGGGAACACCAAAAAAGTCACAAGAAGAGGTATTTACAGCAGTTTCTCTGTGGGAGAGAGTGTGTTTGTCCATTTCAAAGGGGGAAAGTTTTGAAATCAGTCTTCAGGTTACTTCTTCTTACAAAAGAAATATGTAGATGCCATCAAATTTGGATGAGCCCATACAGCCTCTGCTGAGGGAAGGGATTTGCTGATGTATGTACTTAAAAGCAAATATTTAGGTGATTTTTAGAGCTGAAGGATTATTAGCCAAAACAGCAACTCACCACTTCATGAATGGATCGGTTGAAGCCGTCATCCTCTGTAAGGATAAGCAAAATGATAAGGGCCATGTAAACATGGTGTGAGTTCCTTTCTTCAACGTGATACAGGATTTCAAGGATTGGCAGAACCTTTTGGGAAGGAAAAACGTGTGCGTTAGTTTAGTCTTCAAATACCTTAGACACTAAACAGGGGAGGCTCTGAAGGTCCCATGTACTGCCCTGTCCTTGGCAACTCAACCAGTTCCTCCCTCTTGAAATAACCACCCTGAGCAGTGACATACAGGGTCCAAACACCTTCCATCTGTTTCATTTTATCTCGCAGGAGAGTCTAAACAAGTGCTTTCTTGTGGTCAGACATGGAATTTCAATACCTAAAAAATGAGATTCCCAGCCATACCAGCTACCTTAATCTCCAGATGCTTCAGTCCTCCTCTCTACACTGTGGGGAAAGTAAAATTGTTAAACAAGATTTTCACCAGTCCAAGCAGGAAAGTAGTTGTGTCTACCTATTTGTGCTATCACAAGTCTGCCCTTGAAGACTTTCCTCATCAAACCTAGCCAAGCACATCACAGCTGAGGTGAACAGAGGCATTTTGAGACCTGACAGTCAGATCCCATTTTGGTTTGTGAAGATAATACCAGAAAAAAAAAAAAACAGTTTGGGTTGGGTTAAGACTAGAAGAGGCCTGTTTTTCCAATTTTAGATAATATGCAGCCAAAGAGAACTGACTGATCATTATGATTAGAGTTCAGCCCAAGGTCTTGCAACATTTCCACCAGGATGAACAGCTTAAGCCAAAGCCTTGCAATAATAATGAAAATGAGATTTCATTGCAACAGCAAGCATACCTGAATGCTAGTCTAAAGTTAATCCAGATGCAAATGTTGTCTCTCTCCCAAATGAAAATTAGCTTTCTACTGGCTCTGTACAACGTGGCTTCCCTGGGCTGCAGAAATAGGCCGAAATCACAAAAACCCCTGGAAAAAGGAACTGGAGAAAGCCCTCAGTTCCAAGAAGCTTCTAGACACCTAAAAACTTGCTGTTTTTCAAAACAGGCCAAATGCAGCTGGATGAATCATGTGAAACCTATTCTGGTGAGCAGCCAGGACACCAAGTGCTTCACAAGCCTCTGAAGTTACCAAAATGTTCTCTTACAATCAACCATCCTCAAAACAGTTGGGACATACTAAACCAGTTTCTATTAGAATGAAATAAGATTCATTTAAATGCTGCAGGCCACAAAACCTGGGTCAAGACAAAATGACAACAGAAGCAGAGGGAAAATATATTTACAGTCATATTTTTATTAATATTAAAATTAAAGTATTTTTTAAAATTACATGTTGCAAACATCCTTCCCTTGCCATTTCAAAGGATTACTCAGAAACCTCTCTTCCCAGTGGAAACTAGAGGAGCATCTTTGTGTTTTCTGGATATCAGTCTTGAGTAAAGATCAGGTTTTTCCTAGAACTTCGAATTAGTATATAGACAAAAAGATTTCCTTGGACGGGGAGAAAGAGAGACAAACATCACTGCTTTAGTCCACCATTCAAATTGTTTCCATCTCCAACACTTGCATGCAACTTTGCACTGTAAAAGCTCTGTCATTTCCAAGTCTAAGAGTTATGATAATAAACTGGATAGAGCTGGAAACAACATAAAACTAAAGACTGTTAATGAAGAATTGCATTTACAACTGGACTTTACAGGGAGAACAACAAAAGCCTTGATGAAGGCAACCATTGGAACAACTTCCTAGTTTTCTAGACAGATCCCAGATGGAAGCACAGAATGCTCTGGGTTGGAAGGGACCTCTAAAGATAATTGTGATCCAGTCTGGCTGTGTTAAACCCTACAAACCACTCTGGCAAAACCTATTCCTTCAGAACAGCCCAAAATATCTCCTCTGTCTCTGCACATTAACACTAATTCTAACTGAAAAAGTCCATTCATGTTCTCAAGTGCTCCAAGTCCTACAAGTGTGTAGCTATGAACTACATTTAAAAATGCATGATATTGAGACATTGGAGCCATTCCCTTACGAGCCAGTATGTGAAAGTACTGTTACTAAAAGTTCCATACTTGCTACTGAAGAGTCTTCTGGCACTCCAGACCATGGCAATCAGTCCTCCTGCCCCAAGCAAACCTCTGTTGCTTCCAAAACCTCCACTCCTTTGGCCATGTTTCCCTTTCCACTCCTCTTTCAGGCTTTGCTCCAACTACACACTGGACAAAACTCAGGGAGGCAAATGGCAGCTGAACTCTCTCTTACGTGCCATTTCCAGATGGAACCAGAATCAACTTGTACACTTTCTATAATCCTTCCTCCTTACAACACTTCTTCCTTTGTATATTGATTGCTGAAGTGCACACACACCTTTAGGACAAGTATTGCTGTTCTAAAACCAAAAACTGCTTAACAAGCCACCACTTCTACAAAAAAGTTAGAATATGAGATTAAATTAAAACCTTAATCATATGAAAATGTAAAATTGGAAATACTCTGGGAGATGCCTGGAAGGAGTCTTGGGTGGAATCTGGAGAAGACAGTTTTCTTCAAAAGAGGAAGACTCTTTGGTAGTTTCCTTGGAGAAGTCTGGGGCTGAAACCTGGGATCTCAGGTCACTAGAAGAATTCAAAGAACCCTGGGAGATGGCTGGAAGGAGTTTCAAGTGAATCTTGGAAGCGAGATTTGCTATTTAAAGAGTAAAAACATCTCAGGTATCTTCTCTGAAGGAGTCCAGTGCTGCTGCCTGGGATCTCAGGTGTTTCAAGTCAAGATGAAAACAGCAGGAGATGCCTGGGAGGAATCTCAGAAGGATTCTAGAATAGAGAGATTCCTCCAAAAGAGAAGAATCCTCTCAGTTAATATTTTAATTATATTAAAATTTATCTAGACTTTCAATCAAAATACATTTCTACACTTCTATGCTACGTACATGCATTAAAACTTTTATACCTATCTTCTTACACAATGGTTTTGTCCAACCCTATACTGAGAAGACAGCCACCACTTCTTTTGTACTGCAGACCCTTTTCTCACTCATCATCTCATACTGCACCACTGCTAACACTCCTCCCTTAGGGGCAGCTTTTAACTGGCAAGAAACAGCCACCAGTAAAAAGTTACTTTTAATCCCCAAAACAAGTAGCAGGTAAAAGCAGACACTGAAAATTCCAGGTGCTATATCAAATCCAAGGTAAAATTTAAAAAATCCCCAGTAAAATTTAAAAATAGATTGTCTTTAGTAATCAACAAAATACAAGCAGCAACCTGCTTAAGACAAATTTATACTACAGGAAAAGATATTGCTGTACCATCAGCTGATATAAATATATCATCATATATGTTATTTCTTTCCAGTCATGTTGAGCAGCAACAAAATTTCAACTCAGCAGCCAAAGCAAACACATCGAATAGCTCATTTCTTACATGCAGAAATCTCTCTGGTATTTTTACTTGCAGTACTGGTGTTAATCGCTCTTTCAAACAGAAGAAGGCTCAACAGTCTCCCATCCACAGACACGAAAACTATACTTATCAAAAAATGTGCCAACTTCCCCCTATTTCCCCTGTCCCACCACTTTCTGGAGGATCTCTGCAAGCATTTTGAAAAGGACAGCCAAATCCTAGATGTGAACTTTTCTAACAGAAGATTCTCCAGCATCACATATTTAACCCAGTTATTTTAAAAAATGATGTCATGAAGGACACACAAAGATCCTATTCATTTTGCCAAGCAGAATTATAATAAGAGCAAAAGAAGTTCTTTATTAACAATAAAACACAAAGCCCAACAGAAGGTGAAGATATTTAGCTATAACTGGCAGAGGGAGACTCATGTACAAATGAGGAAGTGAACTGAGACAGTATCTGTTATATCAGCTAAGAAAAACAAACTGAATCAATTTACAAGTTAAACTGAAGTTGAAAAAGAGCAGAGACACATTTCAAAAATCCTTATGAAATGTTACAGAGCAGCTTCTGGTGATGCTTCTTGGGCACAGAAAGGGAGACAAATTAAAACAGGGGAAAACACAACATATGGGATGCACTGAGTGCAGTGAAACAGAACCTGCAAAACCCCTGAAAGTTCAGGATGAGCTCTGAGCTGCCTGTGGATGTGATCTCTCATACAGCACTATATACATTATACCCACTGCCTCTGTATGAAGAGGCCACTGATTTACACCACATGCCTCCACCCTCATTCAAAGATCATTTTGACTCTGAATTAATGACCTTACTGGTTATTTCCCATATCTCCAGATGGTGGGAATCAACCTCCAGGCTTTAGTTCTTACCACTGCTCTCTGCAAACAGGGATTCCTGTTTTTTTTCAAGGATTCCCATTATGAAGGCACATACACATCCTGATGCTCCCCAAGCTCTTCTCTGACCAGCCAGAGTTAGCTTCCTAAGCCTCTCACAGTATTATTGTTAATTTTAAAGCAAAAACCCTCCCATGTTTCTCTACACTGATCCATTTTTCAATAGTCTGTAACTATTTCATGAAGCTTGGAAGTACAACACCAGAATAGTACACAGTGGGTCAACACCACTCTTGCCAAACAGGGAAGGATAACCAGCTCCAATACTCAAGTCCCTTTATCTCATTTTCAAGCCCAAGACTGAATTACCCTTTTTCACTGCAGGACTGTAGTTAAGAAGTCCTGATTTCTTTCTCCAGTAGCCCTCACAGACCTCCCAAATCTTTTTGTGTCTGGCTCAGCCTGCATTACTAAGCAACTAAAACTGCTCTTCTCAGTTGGTTGCTGCTCATCCTTATCTACTGGCCCAATAAAAACAAGAGGATTGGACAAGGGGCTTGTCAGTAGAGATCACAAAGAAGCAACAGTGCGTGAAGAGCAAATAATTTTCAAATGTTGGTATTAAAAAAAAATCAAAATATCCACAAAAACATACTGTTGACTTTTCAGGGATGCTTTTCTGAATTTTTTCAGCTTTTCCCACAACGTGTTTAAAGTTGCTGATAATTTCTGGGATTTTCTGACTATTTTTTTCTTAGGTGATAATATATGAAAACATCCCACATTGCAGAGCATCTGAGCACCTTCATGTAGACTTGTTTTGACAGATGCACCACACTGTTTTTCTGAAGGCTTTACAGTATATCAGACATCTTAACTATAAAACAACACACCTAATCTTTACTTGCCTAGAGCAACTTAGGATAGTGGAAGGTGTCCCTGTCCATGGAGGGGGTTGGAACAAGACAGGCATTAAGGTTCCTTCTAACCCAGACCATTCTGGGATTCTATTCTATGATTCTAAAGATACAGAAAATTGTTATGGTTAGCAGCTGTTAACTTGTCATATCACACACTAGCAGCCCCAAAAATTATACATGACCATTTGTTCATGGAATTCATGCAAAATGACTCAGCCCTTGCCTACATAATCTGCAGTGGACACAGGAGCTCAGTCTTGAATCAATTCAGCATCAACCATCTCACCCCAGTTTGCCAACAGTGGCGTCTATCAACTCCGATTTTAGCAATACATCTGCTAGAACTTGGACTGAAACCAAACTCACTCCATATCTGCCATCAAACAGGCAAGGGATCTAATTACCTGGCAAGATTTCAAATATTAAAATGGAAAGGGTTCTCTATTCTGTTACCAATTCCCCTAGACAGCCATTATCTTATTAAAGGAATGCTTTTTAATAAGTAAGATTTGTTAAAGTGGTTTGTGACATTACTAAAGTGGGGAGTATAAGCTAATTTATAACCTACAAAAACCATACCAGGTGTCTGTTATACTGGCCATTAACCACAATCCTATTTAAGCAGCTAAAAAGGCTCTACAGTTGTATTTCTATAAAATCTGTGAGCTGCTCCTTGAGGAGTTTCAGTCTTAGGTCAACCCTGTAAGACATTTGGCATGTTAGTCCAGTTACAGCTCATTTTATTAACTATTACTCCTGAAAGCACAGAGTAAGCTTGTGCAACTTTTTGGCCTGAATACCCAGAAGAGATAAATAAAATAATGAATAGAATGATACCTGCTACCAGTTTCTCTACACCATGATCAGAAGTGGGCAGGTTTGACCTGGGTCATGACAGTGGCACAAAGAAAGAGGGAATCCAAGTTGGTCTTGTAGTTTTACCAGTACCACCCTTGACTGCAGTGACATATGAGGTGATGTAAGAAAAATGAGTAAGTGAGCTAGAACTGTGGAATGAGTGATCCAGAACTTACTGCTCCCACTGCAGAACACAGGCCACTGGCAGCTGGTGACACCCAAGCTTGTGGGGCCAATCCCTGGTGGTGAGAACAAGGGAGGCAGAGCAGGACTCACCAGATTTTCTATGTCAGTCCGTGCCAACACGTAGGTCCGCACGTTGCTGTTCTGGTGCAGAAGCATGTATAAGAGAAGAGTGGCTTGATCAGATTTCTGCTGCTCACACAAAGCTGTGTATAGACTGTTAAAGTTAATCTGGAAAGCGTGTGGATTTGATGATGAAAAAGCAGTGTTATCTGAAATAAAGAAAAAAAAGAAAATATTTAACAAATACATTTATTTGTTAATTTTATAAAATCTCTGGGGGAAATATCTAATACACCACAGTAAGAAGGAAACAAAAATCACCTGTGACTCTTATCACCAATGGTCATAAACCAAAATAGAGTCTCATAAAGCTTCAGTTGTGCCAAAAAGCTGAGGTTGTCCTCCCCTATGAGCTTGAATAAGACCCCTGTACCTGCACAAAACATTCACCTTTTTTCATAAAACAATTCTGTCCCTCCATATGGCTTCCACTGCTAAGAAGCAATGTGATCCCAGGAGCTGCTGGAATGATGGCAGCCACAAGGTCTTCTCTGGAACCAATATATCAACAACATACTTCCAAACCCTGCACATTGAACAGGTTTAGTTCTCTGGCATTAAGGTGCCTCCCAGCCATCCCTTACTTGGCATGAAAGGTAGATGTGCATAGGTCAAGATTATTGTGATATCTCAGTGAAACATAGGTGTCAGGATTTTAGAGGTGTGTGGTGGGGATTTTGATGGGTTTAGTGATATAAAACATCCCATCATATTGTCTGACATCCCTCAAAGTAACAGCAGTTTGTTCATAATCACAATATACTCTGTGCCAGAGCTGGAAGCAAAAATATAACAGATTTCTGTTCACAGAACCTTTACCAGTTTCAATAAAAATGCCCACCTGCACAGATCTCTAAGGCTTAGAAATCCCCCATGGAAACAGAAAAGACTAGTACTTAAAGGAGGCTTTTGAAGAAGATGGAGAGTGAGAGAATTTTTACATGGGCAAATATTGATAGGACAAGGGGGAAGGGTTTCAAACTGAAAGAGAAGACACTTAGATGAGAGATCAGGAAGAAATTCTTCCCTGTGAGGATGGTGAAGCCCTGGCACAGGGTGCCCAGAGCAGCTGTGGCTGGCCCTGGATCCCTGGCAGTGTCCAAGGCCAGGCTGGACAGGGCTTGGGGCAGTCTGGGACAGTGGAAGGTATCTCTGTCCAAGGCAGGAGAGTTGAAACTGGGTGATGCTGAAGGTGCCTTCCAAGCCAAACCACACTGTGGTTCTGCGATTTTAAGCCCACATCCTTATCGAAGTTGGCTAAGTAGCTTTCAGCACAGGAGAGCGTGGCAGTCGTCACTTATTTTGAACGACATTTCCACCCACTTTAGACAGAAAAAGTGCTTGGAACTGCCACAGGAGCCCTGCAGGAGCCCTGGCTGCCACTGGCTTTGTGAGGCCCAGCAGACAGCATGCTGGGGAGCCACCACTCCTCTTGGCCAGGGCAAGGGGGGACAGCTCCAGCCATTGAGCTGGAGGCAGCAGGAGGCCCTGGAGCAAACGGGACTCCTGCCTGCAGGAGCTGGGAACCACACGGAGACACAGCCCTGCGGTGATGGAAACCCTGCCTGTCCCAAAACCACGCACCCACGGGCGCAGGAGAGACTCCAACCTGGCCTTCCCCAACTACTGACCATGACCATGGACCAGCTGCCTTAAAACCTTCCTGCTCTGGGCAGGAATTTCCCTTCAGGAGCAAAAACCGGGACCTAGACAGCAAAATCAGAACAATTCAGTCCCTGGTGCCACAGGTCATTAGCTGAGAAGCACCCCTTGACTTTGCAGTTTCACTTCTGTGGATGTTTAAGCTGTGCCACTGGGTTTTACAGCATTTCACTATCAGTTTTATTAAAGTATGATAAAAAGCCCAGTAAAATAAAAGCCTAAACATAATTAAAGAAACTTACCAGCAACACCAGCATATCCTGTTTTATTCTGCAGAATATTAAACTGATCAACAGAAAACCTATTCTAGACTGTGTTGGAAAAAAAAAAACGATTCTGAATTCTTCTAGTTTTGTTCCAATTGAATTATAGAAATTATTTTAACAAAAATGCCAGTTTTCCTTTTATAGTATATATTATGACAGCAACCATTCTCTTTTTTTCACATTACTTTCCTCTTATAAACCCCTTAGAATGTTCACAGAAATCAAATTTAAGCTCAATTATGAGTATTGCTAGTGGGAACAAGTTTCTGGGAAACAATAAGTCATTCTATCAACATACACATGTAGAGAAACTACAGCTTTTCATGCTACATTTGCCACAAAATAAGTTCTTTTAAAATTTTATAATGATATATGTATAGCACGCTTTAATGAAATACATTACTGGCTACTGATGGCATGGAACAAAGTCAACCAAAATGCAACATAAAAGGAAGCTTGCGGTTTAAAGACAGAACAAAACAAAAACTTTATCAACAATTTGATCTCAACCACCTGTAAATGGTATCCAATAAATCAAAGAAGCATGTTAGGACTCAGAATTCTTATGAGAACAATCCTCCACCCTCACAACCCAATAAATTTTCCTAGGTAATGGTGAATTAATTTAGAGCTCAACCTGGTTAAAACTTAATGGATAAAGGAATAGAAAAACTCCCCAGAAGAAAGTGCATAACTCAGGATATTACTGTGGCTTCACAGGTTGTCACACAGCCTCTGAGCTTTGTGCATGCTGCCAACCTGCACAAAGCCAATGAAAGGTAAAACCCCATGGCTCAGACTCAGAGATTTAAGTATGGATAAAGTACACATGGAAAATGGTGGGGTCTCCATCCTTGGAGCCATGTGGATGTGGCACTTGGGGTAGTGGTGGCCTTTGCAGTGCTGGGGAATGGTTGGACTTGGAGGGCTTTTGCAGCCTCAAAGATCCTGTGATTCTGTGGAAAGCACAGGCTGCATGCTCAGCTATCTAGATAGCACAAGCTCTGTTAGGGCATTCCTGGGTCCCAAACAAGACCCTCTGTGAGTCAGTGCCACATGGCACCTTGTAGTTACCTGACACACAGACTGGAACCTGCCTTCCCAAAATCCAGACAAGCACCAAAATAACTTGGAAACCTCCCATACATATAAAACTCATGCAAGTGTTTAAGTTAAACATTTTTTTCTTACATTTGAAATACAAGAATACAGTCAGCAAACACCGGTAGCAATTTCATTATTTACCTTCTCTCTAAGGAACATGATTCCAGGATAAAAAAGGCTACAAATTTTTAGGGGACTCCTGCAGACTCTTGGGCAATCAATCTACTTATAAGTCAGTTTTATTTATATTTTATGAAATTATGGAGTCACAGAACCATCAAGGTCAGAAGAAACCTTAATTTTTAGCCCAGTTGTATGGGCTATGAAGCTTTCTAGTATTCCTCAAGTCAGAAGGACAAAGTACCCTCTCTCTGTCCCCACTATTAAGTTCCAGCAGCTGAGGAACTCCACCTCAAAACTCCCAGATGAAAACGTGCTATTACTGCTCTTCAATGGGTGTGCTGGAAGGACAACAAATCTTGAAAAGAGAACCTCTAAGCAATCACAGATCTCAAAACTCCATTTCATAAGTTCAGGCTCAGAAGTAAGAACAGATACAAACCCTGTGTGTTCTTGAAGGACATGATGGCCTGCCTGTAGGGATTTGGGGTGTCTGGAGCGTCAGTCAGGTTGGCCAGGACCAGCAGCAGCAGCAGGCTCTGGCTGGCCAGAGGTGAGCACTGCTCCAGCTGTGCCGATGCTTTGCTGCCCACCCCGCCCAGCGTGAACACCGTCCACAGGCCAGCTGCAGAGAAAAAACAACAGATCACAGGTTTGGTCACATCTTAATAAACAAGGCTTCTTTACAGGGTAGGCTTAGATTAGATATTGGAACAAAATCCTTCACTGTGAGGGTGGGCAGGCCTTGGCACAGGGTGCCCAGAGCAGCTGTGGCTGCCCCTGGATCCCTGGCAGTGCCCAAGGCCAGGTTGAACATTGGGGCTTGGAGCTCCCTGGGACAGTGGGAGGTGTCCCTGCACATGGCAGGGGTGGCACTGGATGGGCTTTAAGGCCCTTCCAGCCAAACCATTCTCTGATTCCACAACTGTACACTGTGCATGTACAGGTCAAGTAGTAAGGCATAATGTATAAATCCAATGTAATGTCTTCAAAGGCTACTTGAAAAAACTCTCATTATCAGACTGCTTAAACTTTGATGATTGAGCCTCAAAGGCAGTCATTTGCACACTTACAGCACTAAAAAGAATTAATTCCAATACTAAACTACTGCATTTGAAATTCTTGTTCCTAATCACAGCAGTGTTGGTGAAACCAGATGACCAGCTACATGCCCAAATACTGATTAGAGGAAAAAGAGCATCAGAGGAGGATTAAAGGACTCCTCTCATCTCTCTCCAGGAAGTCCTTACATCCTTGCCACTGCTCATGGGACTGTATTAAGCACTGAAAGAAAATTTAAAAGCAGCAAAACTGAAACAGAGATGCTGCAGACTCAGCATTATTGGGGTACAAAGTCAGAAGAAATGACAAAACATTTATCACATCTGGGCTCTTGATACATTCATTCCAAGTGGATAAGAAGCAGCCCCTCCCAATCACACAGTATTAGATGCCTGTCTAGCAGTTCAGTTTTTTGAGTGCACCTTGAAATTTTATGTCAGAGACTAAGCATTTCATCAAATTATTCATTTAACAGCTCAAAGCACTGAGTTATACAGGAAAAAAAATAGTAAGTTTAAAAAAGGTAAATCCCTATTTCCTCTTCTAACTAATGTCTAAATCAAAAATTAATTACAACACACTTTCTTAAAGGAAACAGAAAAATTAAGTTTAGTTTCCAGTCTTCTAGTCTTCAAGATTCAAGGTGTAAATGATAAAAATCTGTAAGCCATTTGAATGTAAAACATTAAAGTATAACCAATTAAAAGAATTTCAAGTACTCTTAGATCTACAAAATTTCAAGCCATCCAATGAGTATTTTTCTTCAAATGTAATTATACAGTCAGATTATGTAACAAACCAATGCTCCCTCATTAGGACAATTGCAGGGCAATTACTGCCCATGTCATGGACAAGGGGACTAATGCCACTCAGTGTTAAGCAGCTTGGGAGAGTTCTTATAATAAAAAGCTCTATTAATTGCAGCCTTCTTATCAAAAATTTAATGTTCCTTTAATAACCCTTTATCACCATGCTTTTCATCCACTTTCCTTATCAGAATGAGTGATGCTGATCATGAAGTTGGTTTTTAAGCTCACATGAGTTAACCAGAGAGGTAATGTGCAGAAGAAACTACTTCAAAACCCCTGAAATAACTGTACATTTATCACAACATGTTAAATAAACTAAAATTCACCAAATTTCCTTTCTTAAACTTTAGTGTAGTCCTTGTTTCTTATTTTCCACCACCCCATCCTTCTGTGGCTGGCATCTGCCATCACTACGCCTTTCCTCAATAGTTAGGAAAACAGGGACTTGGCCAAAACACCAGTGATTAATCTGGATCTTCCAGCAGGGAGAATGAGGTCACTGTGTCCGAGAGAAATCTGCACATTAATATGTGACCCAAGTAACCTCCTCAAGTTCTCTGGTGTGTTGGCAAGTCCTCCAGAAAACCAATCCCATGTAACAAGTCCATAAAATTCCTTTCAGTTGCACGGGCAGTGTTACATTGGGTGCTAAGCACTGGCTGGTGCTCCCAACATACTCAAGTTACAAACATTTTGAAGGAAAACATTGTTTCTAATTGAAAACATTAGATTAAAATGCCAAATAGGTAACGGGCCTGGGAGGACAGAGAAGTTTCCAGCTGTATGTAGTAGTATGTTCACAATATTTGAAATATTACTTTGTTAAACTTAATTTTGTATTAATAAATATTTCAGAATTACAAGGCTATATTTAACTTCTTTAACACACAAAACAAAGTAACTTATGCTGCACTTCCTTAGAAGCTTTCCTCACTATATTCTTTTCAGATCTGAAGTTAACAGAAAACATAGAAGAATACACTGATAGAGCGTGGAGAGAATACTATTTCAGACTCTGCCCCTTCAGAACGTCACAGGAAAAAGGAAAACCAGAAGAAAAGGAAGAAAATTCCATGTTTAAAAGGGATGAAGGCTAGATTGGACAGGGCTTGGAGCACCCTGGGTCAGCGGAAGGTGTTCCCACCCATGGCAGGCAGTGGAATAAGACAAGCTTTGAGCTGCCTTCCAAACCAAATCATTCTAGGATTCCATGATTCTGTAAAAATTCCTGTTTAAGCCAACAGGGATAGCCACAGATGGCTTCAACACTACTAATTCTGCTGGGCATCATTACAGGCATGAAGAGAAATTTGCCTAAATGCTTCGACATATAGACTGGGTTTCTTTCACATTGAGCTTTTTTATTTTACTTCTATCCTCTTGTCATTTTTTTTATATATCAAAAGAGAAATACAAATTCCAGATGTTTTTGTAAATATTTCTACATCTCTTGGAGGTGGCAAAGATAACCTAGGGTTCTCAAAACTAAACCACTATACTGAAAAGGAGGGAAGGGTAGATTACCTGAAGCAGCACCATGAAGCAAACTGCTTCTGAAGATTTGTAAGATCTTGAAAAGGCTCTAAGTACCAAATACTACCTTTCTGGTCCTAATT
>VZRX01022871.1:9806-45830 GCA_013398075.1 Notiomystis cincta
ATTTAAAACCCTTTTCCCTTTTTTTTTTTTTTTTTTTTTTTTTTTAGGGAAGGAATTTGTGGTTACCAGGAAAGGGGCTAAGAATGGTGATGGGGCAGGGGGAGCGAGGTCTGTAGACCCTTTGGAGAGTGGGAAGGGAGCTGAGCAGGGAAAGGCTGAGGCTGGTGGGTGCACCTGGGGGATTTGCTGGAGTTTGGAGGGGAGACAGGCAGATGCCTCCTGCCTCCCCACTTTGTTTCACCCTGCTCAGTTCTGCCACGAGGCAGCTGTGACCATTTTTGGTGCTTTCTTGAAGGTTTTTGTGGAAGTCCTGGTGGGCCATGGCCACAAGGTGCTGTGATGTGTCCCACACTACAGTCCCACTCACACCCAGCAGCACTGACAGCCTTAGAAGCCCTTTACTCTGGGGTAACTTCTGGAGATTTCTTGACACTCAGAGAAAAAAAAAGTCCCCAGAGAGCCACCTGTGGCCTCTGGGATGAATTTCTGCTTTATGGTCGCCTGCAAGCTGGCTGAGACACACCCTTGCTTGCTGGAGTACAGATAAGCTTCCAGGACTTCAAAGGGATTGCTGAAGCAGACTGCAGTGGGTTTCTGCAGAAATGTAATGCACAGCATGTGTCTGAGGGGATGGAGAAGAGCTGGGGTGGTTTAGATTAGATAGCACTATTTGGCTTTAGAGGGACTTGAGGAAGTGAAAGACACATAATTGTCTTTTAAGGTGTAATATTTGACTTTGGTTCACCCAACATTGCAGAGGAGCTTGTAGATAAGCAGTGGAAATTATTTCTGTGTGAGGGCTGAGTACCACTTCCATAAGATGAATCTCCCTGGGAGCAGTTTTCCATCCAGAGTGTCACTGTGCTGGGGTAAGGCTCAGTTAAACACCTGTCCAGTCCCAGAAATTTATTATTGAATTTATTATTGCTACAGAGCACCCTAGGGCCACTTCTCCCTTTATTCTTTACAGAATTATAGAGTCCTAAAATAGTTAGGGTTGGAAGGGACATTAAAGATCATTTCATTCCAACTCCCAGCTGTGGGCAGGGACACCTTCCACTATCCCAGGTTGTTCCAACCTCAACCCAGCTGCCTTTGAACACTTCCAGGGATGAGGCAGTTTCACAGTTCCAGTGTTTCCCACACTCATTGTAAAAAAATTCTTTCCTATATCAACCTTCTTTTAGTTTAAAACCACCCCCACCCTTGTCAGATCACAACCAGCCCTGCTACAAAGCTCATCCCCATCCATTCTGGGCCATTGCACGTTGCCTCCTCTACTGGAAGTTTACTGATGGTCTTTACTCACTGTTTGGTTCCAGCTCTGCTCTGAATACAAACAGACAGGGTTTTACATATTTGTCAGGAGATTGCAGTGTGCTCTCAATGTTTTTTCTTTCTATTTAAAGTCAAGAACATCTTTCAAGAGTTAAACAGAAGGATGAGTTTCTTCCCCTGAAGGAAGGTCCACCCAAATAACCAATAGCCAACCTTTACTCAGTTCCTCCTTAGGTGAATATTCCCTATTTGATATCAAGATTTATTTTCCTTGAAGAAATGTGCCAGACCATGCCAACAACATGAAAAATCACTGTGAATTTGTCAGCAGAAACATTTGCTCTGGAGTGACTATGAGCTTGAAGAGCAGAGCCAGAGTCAAGGCTGGGACTGAAGATTAACTGTTTGTTCCATTAAACAATTTACTGGCCAAACACAAAGCACTGTAAAGTGTGTGTGTGTCTCAGGCCAATAAAGAAACATCTGCCCAGCAAAATCTACCTACATGTAGTCCTCAACTGCATGCTTTGAAATTCCTGGTATAAATCTCATCTCCTTGTCTGTCCAGAGGGTATTATTGCCACTCTCCTGGTGAGCCACAATCTTAAAATGCCACCCTGTGCATCTCTGCTGATGAAAGCCACGAAGGCAGAGGAACATCACAACTTTCACAGCTGAGATCTCACAACCCACCAGAGCTTTTCAGGTCAGAGCCTCACTGAGAGAACCTCTGTAAGAAGGATTTTTCTATCTATTTTCAGTAAACACAGGGAGATAAACATATGCAGTTTTTCCCAAAACACTCTTCAGCAAAGTAATGGTTTTGCTTCAAAGAGTAAAATTCTTGCTGGTAAATAAATTTGTTTCCCCAAAGTGAGCCACTTTCTAAATGAAAGCATGAATTTTTTTCTGTTCATTTCAATAACTGCTGGGCAGTAAGGTTGAAAAAGCAATGATTTGTGAAGCTGTGTTGTACACAATAAAGAATAATTTAGCATTGGCAAAAGGATGGATCCTGGCTTTAGTATGCTGACAAATGAAAGAATAATTTTCCAGTATCTTATTCCTTGGAAATTGCCTGCTTTTCACAAGACCTTCACATGAAGTAAATTGGTATTTCAGTTCTCCTCTAACCCTGCTCTGCTCACAGGTTAAAAAACTAACAACACTTATTAGAATGAGCTCCTAAAGCACAAGAGAGGGAGTCTGACTGATGTCATTGTGGGGACATGGTCTGAGGGCTCATCAAACCCACTGACTGAATAAATGCAAGTGTAAAATCATGGGAAATACTGGAATCACTACATTTGTGTCTCCAAAAAGCACTTTCTTGTTTACCTACTAATTCCAGAGTATCAAGAGAAGACTCATTATTCACGGACAACACAGCAAAGTTTGGCATTCCCAGTAGACATTCATTCACCACTATCACAGAGACAGAGAAAAGTCAAGTAGACCTCACACACAGGCCTTTATCTTCATTTTCCTTCGAGGTCCTTGTACAGAAACAGCTGAAATGAGTACAAGGGTTCATCTAGATCATGAACACTGCATTAATTTAGTCGATTTATACAATGCTGGAAGAGTTTGTAGAGTACTCTTGGGTTGTAGGGGCGATTTCTGTGGGATTGTATCAAAGGTCCTCTTCTTAGTTGCCTTTTATTTCCTTCTCATCAAAATCCTGTTGCTGACTGTTCAGCACTGCTGTGGTGACAGCCCTGTCAGCTCCTGCCAGGTATTCCCAGGCAAGCAGCAAACATTTCCATGCCCACACTCTCCCCAGCTCCTCTGCAGGGGCTCGTGGGTTCAGGAGCCACTTGGGCAGGCAGCAGTGGTTTAAATGTCACTGCAGTGCCAAGAGGCCAGGAGGAGAAGGAGAAATCCTGCTCCAGTCAGGGAGGTCTGTGCCCTGCCCACTGTAGGGGCTTTTGTAAAACTCCCCCCAATGCTAAGGGAAAAGAAGGAAAATATACTTAATAGCTCCAAAAGTCACTACCACCACTGTATTTTGCATTCCTTGAATATCTAAGCACACAAGGATTGTTTTTGCAGGAAAAATGAGTAGAAAGAGGGCTGCTGTGCTGTGCAGTTCATTGCTTGGCCTGGGGTATTTCCTGGTGAATTATCCCTTAGCTCTGGCAAGCAGTAACCCATTCCCCAGGACAAGAAAAGGGATCAGGAAGCTCTATAAAGGTGAGACAATTCCCTTTAAGCCAAGTTATATTTAATGTCAGTGAGAAATTATTGGAGGAATAGGTACAGAAGTAAAGGTACAGCACAGAAAAATTCAGAAAATGCCATTTGTTCTCACTTTTCCCCCACTTCTTCATGCAGGAATGATTGAGTTAAGACTTAAAGCACGAAGGTAAGCAATGCTTTATACAGCATTTAAAACATTTCATTTTACCCAAGTGGAGGCTTGTAGCCTCCTGCATTGCCTGGGTCAGATACTTGCTACCAGAACCTCCAGCATTAAGACCATAACTTCTGGTTGAACCAGATTGTTTAGAAAAAAAGAACCCCATCTTAATTTAAGTTTTCAAAGAGAGAATTCGTCATATCCCTAGGCAAATTGTTTCAGATATTAAATTCTCCAGTGGCCAAGAATGCACACCTTATTACTGGTCTGAATTCTTCAGCTTCAGCTTTCAGCCACAAAACCTCGTTATAATTTTGCTTCATTAAAGAGCCCTTTCCCCACACCAGAGCCCTTTTGCACAACGGGTTTGTCACGCAGAGAAGCGTGGGGTGATGCACATACTGTCAGGGAGAGACTGCACGAGCAGCCAGTAAACTGTGTAAATTTACTGCATTTACAGGAATTTCCTGAGCAACCCAAATCAATGCCAGTTATCCAGTCTTTTATTTAGGCCAATTAAATATTTGGAAAAAAAAACAACAAATAAAGCATGGTCAGTTGTGCTGTCAGCATGCACCAGCTGCAGTGTATGACCGACAGCAGCGACAGCACCGCATCAAATGTCATTAAAATTACATATTTATAGAAAGGGTTAGGTTGAGTATCAGGTGAAGGTTTTTCACCCAGAGCACTGGAACAGGAGCAGCAGTCACAGCACCAAAGCCTGACAGAACTCAGGAAGTGTTTGGACAATTCACTTGGGCACAGGGTGGGATTGATGGGATGGCCTTGCACGACGCCAGGAGCTGGATTTGATGGTCCTGATGGGTCCCTTCCAACTCAGCATGTTCTGTGACTCCCTGAGGTGGCAATACCAACCCAAACCTGACCTGAAGCACGGCAGCACAGCATGGCTGAGGCTGCTGCTGTCCCCACCAGTGCCAACAGCCCCGGGCTGCGGCACCACAAACCGGCCGGAGAACGCTCCGTGAGGGGCCCACTCCTGCTCCTGAAGCGCAGGGACTTTGTGTTGTGTTTGGCACAGGAGCTTGGGAGGCAAACAGTGAGCACCCAGTCGTGATTTTCCACCGGCCCTTCGGAGCTGCGGGAGGAGCGGTGCGGTGAGGCCAGGCCATGTTGGGAGCGCCCTTCGGAGCGGTGCAGTGAGGCCGGGCTGTGCCGGGAGCGCCCTTCGGAGCGGTGCGGTGAGGCCGGGCCATGTTGGGAGCGCCCTTCGGAGCGGTGCGGTGAGGCCGAGCCGTGCTGGGAGAACCCTTCGGAGCGGTGCGGTGAGGCCGGGCCATGTTGGGAGCGCCCTTCGGAGCGGTGCGGTGAGGCTGGGCCTGCCAGGAGCGCCCTTCGGAGCGGTGCGGTGAGGCCAGGCCTGCCAGGAGAACCCTTCGGAGCGGTGCGGTGAGGCCAGGCCTGCCAGGAGAACCCTTCGGAGCGGTGCGGTGAGGCCAGGCCTGCCAGAAGAACCCTTCGGAGCGGTGCGGTGAGGCCGGGCCGTGCCGGCAGTGCCAACGTGGCTCCGGCGTGTTGCAGCCTGACGGCTGCGGAGTGTGGGCCGCGCTCCCCCTCTGAGGCCGCCTTCCAACTACTCCAAGTGATGGCAGAGCACAAAGGCGACTCCCTGCCTGCTGCTCCCTCGCCCCTTCCTCAGTGGCGAAGCTCGAACGCTCCTCAGTGGGCGGCTGCTCACCGGTGGTCACCTTGCTGGGTGAAGGAGGACAGAAGTGAAAGAGCAAACCCCCGGGAAGGGCAAGGCCTCTGGTTTTCCACATGGTGAACGTGTTTGGAGGCGGTGATTTCTGCTGTGCTCAGCGCTGGTGGCATTACAGATCGGCGTTCCCAGAGGAAGCTCTGCTCCAGAGCAGGGGAACCCCCTCGGTGCTGAGGACAAACCTTCAAGGAATTAAAGTGCACTGATGAACAGAAGCTGTGTGACAAGACCCCAAACCTGTACCTTCAAGGACAGCATGAGTGGTTTAGTCAAAGCACTGAGGGACTGGGGGCTCCTGGTGATAAACATCCCATTACCTATGGTTCCTTTAAACCCAGCAATTTTGCAGAAAGCACAATTCATTTTCTCACTCAGCTTTCTATTATAAAGATATATTTTGGCTCAGAGACAGCCCCAACTTCAAGAGTTCTGCTGGTTTGAGAGGATGTTTTTTCCTTTTTACAAGAGCATGTAGTGACAAGACAAGAGGGAATGGCTTCAAATTGACAGAGGGTAGATTTAGATGAGATATTAGGGGGGAATTGTTCCCTGTGAGGGTGGGGAGGCCCTGACACAGGGTGCCCAGAGAAAGAGTGGCAGCCCCATCCCTGGAAGTGTCCAAGGCCAGGCTGGATGGCGCTTCGGGACAGTGGAAGGTGTCTCTGCCCATGGCAGGGGCTGGAATGGGATGAGTGTTAAGGTCCCTTCCAACCCAAACCGTTCTGTGATTCTGTGACCAGTACATTTTAAAGAAATGTACTTTTTGGTCTTCACCCAACTTTTGAGCAAAAGAATGGTCAGAGCCCAGCATTTCCAGCAACACTTTCAGCAGAGAGCCAGAAGGAAATTCTTAGGGAAGATAGAGGTGTCATCTCAAGCTGAAAGGGGGGACATCAGCATAGAAAGAGTTGAAGAGGAGAGTTCCTAGACACTGGGTTATTAGATACTTAGATTAATATTAATATTAATAATTAGAGTAATATTGATTTTCACTAATATTCTTGGTACAGAAAATAGGAGCTTGTTAAGCTTTGTTGGTAGCATAAGATTGGAAAGGACTGTCAAACAGGAAGATGGGAATGTCCATTCAGGGAGAATGGGATCAAAAGAGGCAGGAATACAAAAAAAAATACTGAATTCACTGGTGCAACGAATAGAATTGTGCTGCTCAGGATTAACAGTGACAGCTATGCCAAACTTTACCAGCTGGCAATGACAAGCAAATGTAGAAACATGGAAGTTAGCAAGATTTGAACTATTGAGAGATTCTGGAGTATCTTTCTAGATGGTGGTGAGGGAAAATTCCTGCCTAACCTTAGGCTGACAGTGGATACACAAAGGACTACACAAGGTGATGATGAGCTGATGATGGGGCTCAGCATCTCCAGTAGAGGCAGGAACTTTGATGCTCATGTCTACTCTACAAATCAGTGGGTACTTTGCTAATTAAACCCTTTTCATAATTACTATCTCCACTACCATTTTCTACATTTTTAGGGTCACCACTATAATCAAGCTGAACACCATGTCTCCATGTATACATTTCTTTGCAAAATATTCATTCAGAAATGTTCAAAGCAGACCTCTCTCTGGAGGCCTCTTCTTACCTGACAGCAGAGATCTTCCTCACCCTCAGCAGCTGACTGAGGAAACATTTGTCCACAAACAGGTAATTTGCAGTGATGATAGCCTCTGTGTATACAAAACACTGTTGCATTAAACACATCACACACTTAAGAGGGAAAAGGCAAAGTACATCAGGTCAGCAGCTTCTGAAGTTTCTGCAGCAGGGCTGGATGAAAGTAAAAGCCACCCTTAACCAAGGGGGTGATTCTGAGCCAACCAAAGAACACTGGGAGTAAAGCTGGGGGGTGAGTAAAGACAGGAATATGCTTTTAGTGCTCACTTCTTAGCAAGTTACACTCACTACACGAAGGCTCTATTTCTCCTCTGAGCAGCAAGAATGTTTCCAGCAAAACCTGGGTTAGAAATAGAGATATTTGCAATGCTTTTATTACCATTATAGTTCATCCAAGATGATGTGTCTGGTTTGAAAGTCACAAAAAAACATATTCTTGTTAAAAATGCTGCCAAAAGGCTAAATGAAAACAGCCCACTGCTGAATCCCATGTTTGCAGCATTACCAGTGGGTTTTTTCAAGGGTGTTTATATAGACTGAGTTTCATTTAACAAGGCAAAAGCCGGAGCTCTCACATACTCCATTATTTCTCTGCAGGTCCTTCTCACCAGGATTAAGTCTTTACACTACTTCCAAGCAAAGCAGCCAAGAAAAAGAAGAAACAAATGCTACTACTACTGAGCACAGAGGCCTCCTTTGCAAGAAATGTGATTTACGGAATGAAGTTCCTGGCATGTCTGCCGCGGGCTGTCACAACGTGTGCCGAAAACCCAGCGCTGAAATATGATCCCTGCTCCTTCCAAGATGCATTGTGGCTTCTAGCAAGTTCTTCTGGAAGCACGGGCAGCCCTTTGCTCAGGAGCTGGGCTCCTCCTGTGTGTTGCCTCTCTGGGAGCTCTTTGGGGGTGAGGACTCTCCTAATTCCCTGTGAAGCTCATGTTGGTGCACCCTGTTTTGCTCAAAGTTCTGGGAAGTTTTCCATGTAGTTTGGAGAACTGATGCACTTGGAGAGACACAGAGCAAAGCTTGTCCTGGTATCCAGAAGAGGCTTTGTTTTGGTCCTGTCTTTAGCTCCCCACGTTTGTACATCAGAGACCTGATTGCTGTGAACTGATCCGTGGTGGAGACCTCTTTCCATAAGTTACAAGGAAGCAACAGCAGCTTGGGGGCTCTCTGGCCTTTGCTGGTCCTGCTGAGGTTGAAGGTATTTTCATTCCCTTTCTGCAGTCCTTTGGGTGTTCCTTTTCCTCTGCATGAAGGAAATGCCTTTTCACCATTAAGCCTTTCCTCAGCTGCATTTCAAACCCAGAAAATATTTTACCTCTAACGAATTTTACCTCCTCATCATTTTTCTGCTGTCTTCGAAGCCAGCAAGACAGCAGCATTTGTACCACCATGGCCTGCCTCACCTTGCAGCAGTAGAAACCTCACCAACTGCAAGACCCTTTTTGCCAGCCTTTCCCACAGGTGATCCCATGGGAGACATCCTCCTCTGGGAAGGGAACTGCTGAGAGTGGAGGTCACCAGCTCCTGCTGGACTTCATTAGTGGAAACAAAAATCTCCTGTGATTTTGGATAAACCCTAGTGTATCAGTTCTACAAAGGTGTTGCTAATGTGCATTACCTGCTGATGAACAGGTATTTCCTAAGAGTAGGAACAAGCAAACTGACTGACTGCTAAAACTTTCTGCAAAACAAAGCAGCCAACAGAACGAGTCAAACCAAGGCTGCCTGACCGTTGACTCTGTGTTTGCTTCAGCAGCTCCTGGCTCTGGCCCCACTCGAGCCACAGAGTTTTGAAATCCATGCGTTTCTTCATTCTCATCTTTCAGCTTTGCAGTAGAGACTTTTTTCCCCCCCCACAAACGTCTCTGAGGCCGTGTGGGATGTGGTCCAGCTCCCATTAAGGTCAGTGGGAGTGCTGCCACTGCTTCCCTGTGGGTCTCAGCCCTACCCCATTGTATTACATTTCCAACTGCAATTGGATACAGATTATTTCAATTTTTTTCCTCTCCTAGTGCCCACAATGGGCAAAGTATTTTCCAAACAGAAAAGGTCCCACTGCATGTCCCTAAATCTCTAGAGATACTGGAAAAATTCTTTTAATTAAATACATTTGACATGCAAGATCACAACTGTTCTCTAATAATTTTTTTAAAGACTTCTCTCTCATGTAGCTTTTCTTAACTGTACAATAGCAGGCATTAAATCCTGATTCTGCTGAAGTTTATGGGAGTTTTTCCAATTAGCTTCGTTGCAGCCATATTGTCTTGCTTCATCTTCATCTTCATCTTCATCTTTAACAGTACTGGACCACTACTGAAAATGTTCTGACAGGAGCCATCACAATACTGTCTGCTTTGGGTGACTGGGTTAAGCATCAGCCAAAAAAAAAAGTGATCAAGTTTCCCCCAGACAGCAAAACAATAAATAGTAAAATGTTAGTTACACTGTCTGATGTGATGTTAAGGAAGACTACTACTGCCAGGTGCCAGCCTTGACCTTTTTATGAAGATTTGGAGACAGTTTAAAGACATCACAGACATCCCAAAGCAGGGATTTCATGAAGGAAACACAAATTTACAGAGTTTGTGAACAGAGAGCTCAGTCTTCTCCATAACAGACTGACCAGGGGCAGTTTGTAACTAGTGGGGGCTCAAATCAGTTAGGAAGATTTGAGTGATACCTGCCAGCCACCAGGAAAAAAACCCTGAGAGTGACTAATTTGGGGGAAGGTTTGGGTTTGTTGTTATTGTGCACACACAGCAGTACCACGGATCAATCACACCACTCAGCAGTGCTGCTTTGTCACCAGTGTGCTCCTCCTCACCTGGAGTTTTTACTGACTACCAGAGGGCTGAGCCCCTAAGAGCAGGCTGTGATTGATGGCAGGTCCCTGCTGCCAGAGCAGCCCCTCCAAGGCACTGGCTGGGTGCTGGCCTCGAGTTTACACTCACACTGTGTTTACTGAGGTCAAGCAGGCTGTGTGCACGCTGTATTTACCAAAAAAATCTGCATTTGGGTGGCATGAGCCCGAAGAAGGAACTCTGAAACCGCTTCCTGTTGCTGCTGCTGGCAAAAGGCAGAGCCTGGATGCCTCCTGTTTGGACACATCTTGTGGGAAGGAGCCCTGACAGGGCTCCAGCAGAGCCAGCATGAAGGTGTGTGGTAGAGGCCACTTCTGCAGACTGATTTCTGGTCACACTCACTGCCATTTGTATCAGCCTTTAGGCTAATTAATTGCTGTGGCTTTGGGCATACTTAAAGATACATAAATAATGCCAAGAAGTAAAAGAGACCCCAGAGCAATGCCTAGAGCTTGCACAGCAATATCTAAAGGGATGGATATCACTGGGAATTGGTCTCTTTTCTCAAGTAATAAGCAACAGGACAAGAAGAAATGGCCTCAAGTTGTGTCCAAGGAGTTTAGATTGGATATTAGGAAAAGTTTCTTCACTGCAAGGGTGGTCAAGCACTGGCACAGCTGCCCAGGACAGTGGTGGAGTCATCATCCCTGGAAGATTTAAAAAATGTGTGGGTGTGGCACCTGCAGACGTGGGTTAGTTGTGGCCTTGGCCATGTTGGGTTAAAATTGGGCTCATTGACCTTGGAGGCTTTTTCCAACTTTAATGATGTTTTAATTCTGGGAATACCTGATTATATTGATCCACAGCATCTTCTCTCCAAGCCACAACTCAAAGTTTTTGTCAGAGAGCTTAGGTTTTGCTAATCACCCACCCAGCAGAGGATTTGGAGGACGTATTAGACTTCCTTCCCCTTTATTCCCTTATCTTTCCTCTGCTTTGCATACGTGGATTAGAAAGAAACAAAGAGCAAATGCCCCACCACAAGAGCCACCTGCCAAGCCCTCATGGTAGAGCATCAGTAGCATCAAAAACATGGGAATAGCTGCCCTGCTCTCGGGGGTCTGCTGTACTCTGATGTCCCCTTCATTGATTTCCCAGGATATTCAGGAGACAGAGATTTCACATTTCCAGGGTGACATTCTCCCCCTCTCATTTTAGGCAGACCCCATCAGCCAGCTGGTGGCTCAGTGAAATGCCACTTCCTACTGGAGCTTGGACAGAGAGCTGGAAATAAAACATCCTTGGTGGGAAGGTCCTTTGCTGTAAGGGAGAAGTCAGAGGTCTTTTAAATAGCACCAGACCTCAGATGCACCAGCAAGGATGGCAAACCATCAGCCAAATCAGACAACTCCTGGGAATCCAAGAGGGAAAAATCACACTTTGTCTATTTCTTTAACACTTTTAAGCCTGGAGAACGTTACTTTAAACACCTACAGTGGTTTTATCTGTAGCTCTCAGGACAAGCTGGACAAATGCCGTTGTTCATGACCTGAAAAGCAAACCTAGAACTCAGCAGACCTTTTATTGTACACAGTTATTGAACACACGTGTAAGCCCCATTGAAATTAATAACCTCAAAGATACATTCACTTTATTTATTCAGCAGGGATGAGGTCAGGGATGTTCTTAAAGTATTTCCAGGGTCCAAGGAACTGAGCTAAAATCACAGATCTGTCTTCTATTCCCATTACTAATATACTCATTAAGAAAATACTTCACTTTTTCTGTGTCATGTTTTATAATGAAGGCTCCCCACAACAGCTGTAGACAAGATTCCTCTCCCGTTTAAGGGCATATAATCCTCAGCATGGGCAATATAAACAGGCTCAGCCACATAAAACAAATATGGATTTTGCTGGTACTTTTTTCCATATCTAAGAAAACCTACACTAGTTTGTTGGTTTTTTTTTTCCCTTATAAACATCAAAAACATTTGCCTGCATAAGCAGCCAAAAGTGGTTATATAGTTTGTAAGTATATTAAAATTCAGAAGAGTTGCTCATGAACACACTGAATGGATTTTACTCTTTTCCCATAATGGAGCCCAGGCTGGCATTGCTTTAGAGATTTTAGTGCAGAAGAAATGTCAAGCATGCACTCATCCCCTGACTGCAGTTCAAATCAAACAAACCAGGCTAGACAAGCTAATAACAAGCTTTGTTCACTCCAGAATGGCAGCTATGGAAATATGCCTCATTTTATATATTATTACATGCACGAGCTAAAAAGGCCACTGAAAAAGCAACCAGCATTGTTTCTCTTTTTTAAATGACCAGTTCCAAGCTACTTATTTAACCAATAATAATAATAATTAAAAAAAAAAACCAAACACATAGTGCTCTCAGCATGGATGTCTTCATAACTTAGTTTTCCCTATCACGAATTATCATTCATGTAAGTAGACATTTTTTTTTACTCCTAGAAACATATAGGGAAGCCAATGTTACCAAAACTTGGAAGTAAATTAGAGCAAATTTTGGGGGGTTAATTTATACAGGCAATATAACATGCCTTGTTGTTTGCAGCTCTATTGCCAAAATAAAGAGCAAGAACAATTTACAGTTTTCTCCTTATATAAAAATTAACATTTAAACTTGAATTATTTTGCAGCTATATTTAAGAGATGGTCTGAAGACAGAAGAACACTGAGAGTGCTGCTGCTCTGTCTTCAGGGTGGTTTGCCATCTCCCTTTCTAGGAACCAAAAGCCCCTGTTCAGCTGGTGCCTGGCAGCTTTGCAGGGTTCCTGAGTGAAGATGGGAGGAAGGCACATTCCCCTCCATGTGCATCCCTCTGCTCTACAGGAAATAAACTGGAAGCAGCCCTGGCATGGCTGGAGATGCCTCCAGAACTGCACTCTCAAAACCAGCAACCCAGTGCCTTGAAGAAGTATATACATTAACCTCTTTCCTTCTAAATTCCTACGCCTGCATTCCAAATATTTACCCTAGCAAACATCACCCAGGCTGTGGATTCCAGCTGCAATCAGCATCCTGCCTCCCTCTGCCTGGATGGCTTGGAGGCCTTTCCAAAGGCCCCTGGATGCCCAAAGCATCAGACCTGCTTTCCTCCAAAACAGCTTCTTATCACACAAACACAAAAGGTCACAGGAACACTCTGCAGCCTCTCTCAGCAAAGGGAATAAATGTGCAAACAAAGCCATTAGCAGCTTCCAAAATAAACCCCTATTCTGGTCGCCAGGAGCACAGAGTGCCACATATGCACTGCACAGAAATGCCTGCTCACGTGGCAGCTGAGCAGCTGTGGGGAGCTGGGAGCCAAAGCAAAGCTCTGCCTTTGACCACAGAAATGCCACCTTAATTAATTAATTATATTGATTCTCCATGCTTAAAAGCATTAAAGATAAGGACAGGGAGATCAAGAGAAGGGTTTTCACCTGCCAACCCACTTTATTGCCCCCTCCAATTAATACCCACGTGCCACTTTAAAAAAATAAAATTTAAAAAGCTGTCCTGGAGGACTTACACAGAACTACCACAGAGCCATCTGTGCCACAAAACTTTCAGCAGAGACACAGCAGCCAGAAAAAAATAGAATCAACAGCAATAAAAGCAAACATTCCGAGGTAAGAAATGGCAAAAATGTTTGAGTCAGCACTAATAAAGATTTTTCCTGGTCGTTATTTTCCTTATCAGCCTGGCAGGGACAATTCACCCCTCTTGCATTCCCCTACTGCTCCAGGGCAGGAGACCCCCTCTCCCCTCTGGCAACCCTTGGAACTCGCTCCTGCTGCCCGGGAATGTCTCATTTATCTGCCCTCTCTCCCAGAGTTTGTTTTCATGCAGTCTCCTGCATGACTCAGGCTCCATTTGCTTTGGTGGGAGCTCCTTGGCACATCTGGGAGACCCAAACCAGGTGCTCCAAACCCCAATCTTCTCAAACCTGGGCTTGCCCTCTCCCTAGAAATTTCCCATGGATTTTGCAGCACCAAACCAAAGCTCACCATCCCCCTTGTCTTCCATTAATCTCTTTCCTTCACATTACAGGGCTCATGGAGCAGAAAACACATCTTCTGGTCAGAAACAAATAAATAACTCCAGGTAAGGCCCAGTTTGAAACAAGCACTCAAACAGCTGAGGAGGAATTAAATAATTGATAGTGGCAGGTATTAATGGGGCAAACAAATTTAGAGAGGCTGCAATTATACCCCGGTTGTACTTGTTTGAAATGTTAACTCTTTGATGAGACTTAACACCCAGCTAATGAGCTCTTAAAAGTAATTCCCACACGCAGCCACCTTCCTTTGCTCACAGAAGGGAAGCAGAGTGTCTGGCAATTGCCATGGCCATCAATCCAGGGCTAGCAGCTAATCCTGTTTTATTACCATCATTAGCCAAATACATGGACCATCCACAGAGCAGCTGTCTGCTCTTCCTCCTTCTCCCTCTCTTCCTCTCCTGCTCTCCTGCCTCTGCACCTCCACACACAGGATAATGCTGTCACTCCACCCAAGTTACTTCCTCCAAGTGCTGCTTTTCTCCCTGTTATCCATCCCACAGGAAAGGTGTTGAGGTTACACAGCTGGCCTGAGCTCCTGCACGTTCACCTCCTCCACAGGAGGGGCTTCCCCACACCTGCATTTCGTTCTGAAGGCTAAACTCCATCTCCTGGGGCTCGATGTGGCCACTGTTCCCCAAAAACAGCTCCTCTGTATCCAGCAGCTCCTACCTGGGCTCACTCAGCCACCCTCACTGCTGCTCTTACACTTTGCCCTCTCCCAAATTCTCTGTGATTCCATTAAACTTGCACTAAAAAGGTCTGAAATCAAAAAGTGAAAAAAAAGTCCTTACAAAGTTGAAAATGCAAAAGAAGAAAATACATACAGAACCAAGAAGAGAGCATGTACAGAGTCTGCACTCAGGGGGAGCCCGTGGAGATTTGCAACACCTGAGAGGTGAAAATGTGCAAAGATCCATGCCAGGAAGCAAAACTGGGAGAGTAATCCATGAGCATTCAGTTTAGGTTATTTCAGGGAGAGGTGAGGTGAATAAATGAAAACCATCATTAGAGCCTTGAGTGAAACATTTTGCAGGTTTTATTTATTTAAATTTAGCTGGTCCTTGGACTTCTTTTTTTTTTTTCCAAAAGGCAGGTATCCCTTCAGTAAAATAAAGGTGGCTAAAGAATATTCTTTGGTACTAGAGTTATTTTACCTGCATGGCAAGGAGCAGGCAGGCTCCTTCCAGCCTGCAGAAAGAAACAAAGACCGAGCTCACACCTGCATCTCATGGCAAAGTAAGTAAACAAATGCACTGTGAGTTATGGGACCTTCATTCTCTCAGCTGCCTTTGCTTGTTTGCTTGCCCAGCTCCATTTCTTCATGGCAACGGGCCATTTAAAAAAAATTCTTTATCTGCTACTATTTACATTCAGATTTTGGTTTTACAAAGTGTGTCACAGAGAGCACAAACTGATTTCTTCAAGCCCAGGTGCCTATGCTGGGTTTCTCGCTGTGTGCTGTGCAGAGCTATCCAGTTCCTCAGAGTATAAAACCTCATCAGACCAATTTTTTTCCTCAGGTGTGAGTTACCTTTCCTCCATTCTGGATGTTTTAGGCCAGACATGCAGTTTTGGATACTTTCAAAGCCTGCCCAAGGTGAGCTGCCCTGTTCTGGGTGTATTGATCCCTGGGCAATTGTCAGTTAACTGGGGCAGCAGTGATGCTGCTGTGGCAGGAATTCCACCATCCTGTTACTGCCTGATAACCAGGAACATCAGCAGCTGAAAGGAGTAGAGGGGCCTTCCACCAGACTGCAGGGACAGAGAAAGGCAGCAGAGCAGAAAACACCATGAAATAACCTCACCAACATCATATGCTAACTTAGCTGGCTAAAAGCACTTTCTCTCTGCATTCTTCACCCAGCATCAAATGACAGAAGCAATAATGTTATCATGTGCCAGCCTGCACAAGCCAAGCCTTGCTAATCTCTCCTCACTCATTCTCTCCGCGCCGTGCCGCCGTACGCCGTCCCAAAGAGCTGAATTGTCCCTTTGTCACTTCAGGTACAGTCACTGGCCCTGGTACAAACCCACTCCCCCTCCCCAGAGCCCCCATTGTCCCTGGTTGTTTACTGTGGGTGCATTTGCTGGGGGACAGCTGGTGACTTGTGGCACTGGGCATTGTCCTGCTGCCCAGCATCCTCGGCAGGGCACCAAACAAAGCTCACCAGTGTCCCTTTGTGCACCAGCCTCGGATGGGGAGAGACAACAGAAAGGAGGTTGCTGGAGCCGTGGCTTATCTTGCATTTCCTTTGTGATATCATAACCTCAGAGAGGAAAGCGCTGTCTCAGTGCAAGAAACTCAGCTGCTGCATCCTGCTCTCCCCCAGCCACAGGAGATAAAGTGATGCTAAGCCAACAACAGCTCTGTGCTCTGTTTGCAATATATATTCTCACGTCACATCGTGTAATTCAGTGATCCCAGGCCAAAACCCTAATTCAAAACAACCAGAGGGTGGGGGAGTTCGAATTAAAACAGAGTGATGGGAAGAGTTTTCAGACACTCAGCAGTGGGTTGAGACACAAGTGAGTGAGTTTCACCATGAGGGTCTGTGATAAGGGACCAGACACTTTGGAAATATCCTACCAACCTTTCCTGCTTGGTGGAAGGATTTTCTGCAGTGTTTATTGTCCACTAAGGAGAGAGGAGGAGACTAAGGAGCAAGGGAGAGCCAGAGTATTTGGGCTTCTCAAGGGATGGGAGAAAGCAAAAGCAAGTGAATAAACTGCTGTAGTTATTTTGGTTACCTGAGACAACTTTACAGACAGAAAGCCACAGGCATAGCCCTGGGGAGCAGCAGAACAAAACTCATCATGGCAGAGCAGGAGAGAGATAGTATTAGGCAGAAGGGAAGAAACTGAGAGATGAAAAGGTTGAAGAACTGGGTCATTTCATCAGCAAGGCAAATCCATACCTTGAATTAACTGCATTTATGCAGTCTGTAGCAGTTTGTAATTATGTTTTGTAATTGTTTTATTCCTTATGGGTGGCACGATTGAAAAGCACGTTAAGAGTGGCTGAGTCAGATCCATCCCACTTCCCACAGGACCAGCAGTGCATGCCTGGTCCTCCCAGCTCCTACCAACTGCCTGGGAGCTTTCTCAGCAGCTTGTTCCACCTGAGTCATTGCATTTCATAACAAGCAATGAATCCAGCTTTCATAAATTTTCTTAGTTAATTTTAAAAAATAATTTCTATTTCTGTCCTTCACAGTATCCTGTGGAAATGAGTCCCACCATTAATTTCGTGGTGGGTGAACTTTTTCCTTTACTTGCTTTACCTGCTGCTTGATCTTTCTACTACTTACATTTGTTTTTATTGTAACAGTCAATAACTGAGCTCTAATTGCATCTGCCTTATGAACCTGATCAGGTTTTCCTCTCTCCTCCAGATCAGTAGGAGGATTGTTCAGCAAACAGCTTTGGAGAGAGAGGATATTTCCTCAAGGAGCAGGCAGCAGGGAAGAAGGCAGAAAAAAGAGACATTAAGAGCAACGTAACGGAAAGAGCAAGGCTGTGGGAATTGAAAAGGTGTGAGGCACGGCTTGGGGCTGAGTGATTGATGTGAGGTCTTAAAGCAAAGCCCAGAGTGTGATGAGTTTCATTTTCATAAAAAACACTGCAGTCATTATGTGTGGCCAGGAGACTGCACAGCACTAAATATTGCTGATACTTAAGAGCTCTTTTTTAAGAGCTCGGGCCTTAAAATATCACGTGTGGGCACGGGCAAGCAGTTATTTGTGGTGAGTGGTTACCAATGGACAGGGAGCCCAGCTGCCATAAACATTGCAACTTTATTTTCTTCCTTTGTACTGCTGTTCCCCAAAGTGTGCCAAATAAAACACCTCCTCCCAAACAGACCCACGATTATTTTACGGTCTCGCCACGCTGGGTTAGAAATTGCAGTGTCATGAAAACATCCTTTAAATAAATAATAAAGCAGGATATTCCTAAGGCAGGGTCTTGCATCTTGGAGGAGCCTGCACAGCCTCACAAGCCCCCCACCACATCCACTGCTGGGGCAGGTGACAGCCTTCAGCAGCATTGCTCAGGGGTTCAGGCCAGCAGAGGTGGAGTAAATATTGTATTAAAGGTGTTTAACAAGGCCTTTCCCAGCCTAAATGATTCTATGAAGTACAGATTCTGCTCCATTTCCATGCTCTGCATTCATCTGCAAAAAAGGGACTTTTCTCTCTGAAGGCAGCAGTAGCCCATGTGCCTTCTGCACCCTGTGAATGTGGTAGTAAAATCTCTGCCCCATGAGTTTTACAATCTAAATTGCAACAAAGCGAGGTAATGGAAGCAAAAAGATGGAAAGAACAAAATTAATCTCAAGGCATAGAGATACAAATGTGATTATGTCAAATATACCCATGCTGCAGGTTCCTGAATGAAGGGCAAGATGGAGAGGAGAACCAGAAGCAAAACAAAAAGGGTTCATGGTAAGAAATTTACAGAGTTTTTCCAGGGGAGCAGAAAGACTTTGCCTGACACATTCAAATGAGTCAGGAAACAAAAAAAGCAAGCTCGATGCCCAGTTATATATATATATATTTTTTTTTAAAAATCTAAATTTTTAGATTGGGCATAGCATTAATCCTGATCTAGACTGAGAAATGCCACTGAGAGCACAGCCCTAGAGCCAAATGCATCTCCCCTCCCATGCCTGACTGTCAGTGATGCTTTCCTGGCACGGGCTGGCTTCTCTGGGGAAGCCTCCTGCCACCAGCCATGGTTGGTGTGTTGGGCATTGGGATCACTCCCAGACAATGCTCACTTCCAGCTGGGAGTCAGTCAGATCCCTGAGATCACAGTCCCACAGGAGAGGGGAGAGGACATCCAAAGCCTAATGAAGCATTTTTTCTTAATAAAATAAGAGAGCACTTGTGAGACTCTTGTACTTCAAAGTAAGTGCAATCATTTTGCTCCACTGCACTTCATCCTTTGAGTTAAATCATCATTCTGTGAATGAATTGGTTCAGATATGATGGGATCCAATAGTAAACAGATGTCAGTCATTTCTTCAAGGAGTATCCCAGTAAAAATATATCTCCTTCCATACTTATTACATACATGTAGGCAAGAAATAAAAAAAAAACAACCATATTTCATTTTTTTCATTTTATTTCCCTGACTTTTTCTTTCAGATGTGCAGTGACATTTCAGGTAAGGCAGCAGACCAGAGCACCATTTCCCCCATCGTTATGCAGAGAACAGAGGCTGCAGTTTTAAAATTTATCTGGTTTATTTTTTCACCAGTGACAACAAGAACAAGCAGACCATGCCATAAAGCTCCTCCATGTCCTCTTCCAAATTCTGCTGCAGCACAAATGCCAGTAAAAATAAGAATTTTCTGCTGGGCTGTGTGGAGCAATGTTCCCCTGGAAGCAATGTCGAGGCTCTGGCTGCCCACAGGCACAGCCTCGAGCCATGGATGCTGCATGTGCTGCATACAAAATTTTCCTGAAGTTTGGATTTGGAAAATGAAATAAATATGTTTTAAAGAATCTCAAAAAAATGAAATCTCATTTTTGGAAGTGTGTGAGTATGGGGGTTTTGTATGATGATAATAACAACAATAATAGTAATAATAATAATAATTTCATTTGGAGTAGCAGATCAGAGGACTTAATTTAGGAAAGCAGCCTGTGATAAATGGGAAAGCCACAGGGAGCACTTAGAGATACCAAACGAATGACCAGGAGGTGAGGAGGGCAGGAATCTGCTCACCCAGGATGTGTGCAAAGGACCCAATGCCTTTTAATGCTCTGCCCATAACTAGTGGTGGGAAAAGCTGAACACATCCAGACCTTTAATTACCTAACTGTTCTCTTGGATTAGGCAGGCAGCAAGCAAGGGGTGGTGTTGGTGCTGCAGCAGATGAGATCTGCAGATCCCAGCTCACATCTGATTAGGGGCTCAAATCTGTGGGTGCAAAATTAAAGGCTGAATTCCAACCAACTTTTAAAAGTTGCCTTTCAAGTGGTGAAACAAGAGCCTCCACCCATTCCCCAGCTGCCTGTGATTTATCTGGGCTGAAAGCTTGCCCAGCATCATTGGCAGGTAAAGAGGCCCTCAAGCCTGGTATTCGGGGCTAGAGAGAGTTAAGGGTACTTTTCCATGTAAAGTGGGTTTGGGAAAGGAATGCCTTGAATTTTGATGATATTGGCCTGGTTCTCAGCTCCAGGGCGGTAATGCAAAGCAGCACTACTGCATTCCTCTTGCTGTGCTGAGGAGCAATATTAACCACAAGTGAGCAGTGAAGGCAAGGGATTAACCAGCAGGGCTGCCCTCCTCAGGGAGCATGAACAATGATGCAGCAAATAGCAGGAAGGTTGCCACAGACAGGCAGAATCTGAGATATTTAAAAGATAAATATATACAAAATCACTTTTTTTTTCTGGCCTGGGAGATTCAGACAAAAACTGTTTCCTTCACATTGGATGAGCTCTGTGGGTCACCTCCCTAGCAGGTATTTTCAGTGCTGTACTCCTATTAACCAGCCCTTCCAAAACTGGGCCAGGACAATACCCACCTATCCTGATCCTAATTCTGGGCTCCTTGCAGTTGGGAGCAGAAAGTAGGATGGCTTTGCAGATGTTCTGGGAAGGCTGGGCACAGCTGAGGGTTGGCAGAAGAGGCTCAGCTTCTGGGCAGAAAGCTGTGAGGAGCTTTGCTCAGTGCTGTGCAGAGCTCAGTCTTTCCATTCAGAGGTCCAGGCCGGAATGCAGTGCCCAGATCCTCCCTCACCCTGCAGAGAGCCACATGCTTGTTTTCCTGGGAGGGGAGAACTCCAGAGGCTCTGGCATGACAATGGTTCCTTAACTCAGCAGCTCAGATACCATCTCATGGGCAGGGCTGGAGCTGGAGAAGGTACAAGCTCTCTCTAACCAACTCCAAGGTTTCAAAACAGAAGTAAGACCTAGAGAGAAGCCTGCCCCAGTCCCACATAATATCCTTGTGACTCTCAGCAGTTCTGCTTCTCCTCTCCCCTCCTCTGCTGGCACTCACCCTGGATGAGTGCTGTCAGCTTGTTCACCACATCAGGGGAAACCAAACCAGATCAAACTACTCATTCTGCCAAAGGGAGAGGAAACAAGGAAACATCTCCCATTGTTTTGCCAGCATCCAACCACGCAACTCCAGCAGACTTCTCCACCAGCAGCCTCCACTGTAGCAAATCCAGCTCTGCTTCATCCCTGCAAGCTGGCTCCACTCCATGGGAATAAGGCTTCTGCCCTGTTGGCTCTCCCAAGGAGATTGGGAGCACTGCAGAAGTCCCTGCAGCCAGGTAGGGGTCAGTGTCCTTTGCAAGGTCTGCTCCATTACTGAGCACTGTCTGAGATGCTGCTGAAAATCCAGAGGTACCACTTGGCTCCAAAGACTTGAAATAGGGCAACAAAATCTGTGTGCCATTGACCCAGCACAGTCAGGAAGTGCCTTGTCTGGGGAGCAAAGGGCTCAGTCACTGCCCTCCTTGTGAAGAGATTCACCTGCTCACTCCATAAATGCTTTTCAACCCTCTGACATCACCAATAAAGCCCTTATATATTCACAGAACCACCAGGAGGTGTGGACTGGGAGGGGAATTAAAGCCCATCCAGCTCCAGACCCCTGCCATGGGCAGTTATTTTTGTCTCTGAGTGATGAACACCAGGAGAATTTCCCTTTTCTCTTTCTCCTGTTGACATCACCACTTCAGACAAAGGCCAGTGTCTTTTGGGATCTAGCTCCTTTTTAGAGTTTAATCCTGATGACTCTTCAGTCCTCAGGAGCTTGAGATAGTCCCTGGAAAGCCTCACCCTCAAATCCTGCATTTTGATAATATTATTCTCTTATATCAATGCTCCTTCTGTTTTCCAGGTAGACACCTCTCCTGGGCTGTCAGCAGGCTGGGAATGCATCAAGAAAGCTGGAGAGGAGAAGGTGATGACTGAAGCTGTGGGGAGAGAACCACGTCAGGACAGGAATCGGGAGGAGGAGTGGTCCCTCTGAGTCATTGCTTCCCCTGGCAGGATGGATTTATCCCAAACCAGGCTCCAAAGACAACCTGCAGCCCAACACAGCTCTCCTTCTGTGCCCAAGCCCTGTGCCACATCCCTTGCTGGGCCTGTGCCATGCCCACATGCTCACATCACCTCTGCCTGTAGCCCAAAGGGAAGGACGTGTCCTGGTGGCCACACTGGGGTGGCACTGAGCTGGCCCATGGCTGATTTCACTGGCCATTCCCCTGATAGCCATTATGACTTGGACAAGATTTCTCATTTCAAATCCTACTTTTAATTACCTTTAATGACAGGTTTCTTTTTTCTCCCTGCTTTCTGCCTGGTTACTCACGGCGAACTGAAGAGCCAAATTTCAAAATTAACTCCTGTTTCCAAATTGCCTTTCACACTTGCTGTTAATACCATAAGTACTTTACGTTATTCCCATAGATACATGACCAGGCAAACACACACAGTCCCTGCCCTGCAGAAATTTTGGTAGAGACTTGAGATGTGACAAGGAACAAGCCCTGACAGCGCGGGGGCTGGAGCGGGTGAGGTAATGAGTCTGCAGGCACGTGCACAGCTCGGTGGATTTCTGCTGAGAGATCAAATAAGTTGGGCTTTTTTCCTTAAATTTGTTTGTTTATTTAATTATTAAACTCAGAAGAATTCCTAGCAAACCCCACGGGGGTCTGGAACCACGGTTTTGATTCAGGTCTATTGCATGTGTCTAAATTAAAAATGGAAAACAGATGGTGGGTTATTAGATGGCTGCAGCAGAAGCTGACAGCCTGTTCTGTCCCCGTGTCGGCAGGGGAGTGAGTGCTACAATATGTGGAATCCATCCCTAGCTGTGTGTCACAGGTGTTGATCCAGTGTCTCTGCACAGAGAGGAAGCAGACAGACTTATGTCCTCCAGCCAGACTGGCTCTGAAGGTTACTTAAAAGGAAAAGGAGACCAAAGGGTTCAGTTCATGTCCATCCTGGAGCTTCCCCAAACCTAAAACCCCTCACTGCAGCCAGAATCAAAATCTGCTCTGTCTGAAGGAAATGGGAGTTGAGATATTTAATGTTTAAAAACACATTATATTAAAAATATTATCAAATCCTCTGTTTTGCTGTAAGTGTGTTATCAACAGAGCTAAAGAGAAGGCTGGTGATAAAGGACAGGCTGAATGAAGAAATCAGTCTTTCAAGGAGCAACAAATAAATCAGGTTAACACCCAGGGAAGGGCAGTATTGGATAACACTTGTGAGAGGAGGGGGATACAACTCAGGTGTGCTTCTGCAGTGAAGGACAAGGAAAGGGTGAGCTTTCCTTGTCATGGGTAAAAGAGGTTTTTTACATGGATATGCAGTATCTCCTTAAAAAGCTTAGGGAGCAAAATACAGTGCTAAAATGATTTGTGAAATCATCCAGGTCACAGAAAATCAATATTGTACTCTTCTGTTAAATACATGTTGTACACACAACTCACCTTGGCAGCATTCATGCCTTGGGCTCCCTTTCAGACCAATCACTCTTTTTGCAATCTCCTACCCCAAGTTCTCATGTTGAGCATCTGACAAGTGCTTCAGATGTGACATAAATCCCTACCCAGCATTGCATGGACAGAAATCCTTTGGGAAACCTCCCCCAAGCAAGCAGGAGCATTTCCTGGGCCCAGCAGGAGCAACTGCACACCCTCAGGAGGATGATGTCCATTTGGGCTTATTTAGCAGAAACCTTTGGAACAAGGGAAAGGAATTATGATGCTGGTGAGGGTCTGGTAAGACCAAAGTTCAGAATTCATCTCTGCCCCACTGAGACACTGCACAAGGCATTTAATTCTGCTTTTCAGGTCTTCTCTGTAAAAGTAGAGCAGTGGGATTCTTCCTCCCAAATGGAGGGAGATGCAGCAGCCAGGTCATCATCACGTGGCAGATGCTGCACAAATGGGGACAATGATTGCTACAGAGAAGTGCTTTAAGTTGAAGTCCTTTAAAGCTTTCTTAGCAAATGAAGGCTGAAACACACTTCAGCCTTGAGGAAATTTAATGCAGTATTTTCTAGAGCTGTTTGTAGAGAGGGGTAGGATGGTTTCTCACCCATTGCCCTCATCAGGGTAGAGCCTGCACCGTGGATGCTGCAGAGCAGCAAAAGCTGCACATCCCTGTTCATTGCAGTGTGGAATTAAAAGACATTTCTTGCACTTCAGGAATTGTGAACTTCGGCAGGCACTCCCTGCACTCTCAGCCTGCTGAATACCTGCCAAAAAAAGAAGCCTGTCATTTCTGTAACAGCATGCATCTTTTGTTTGCCATGGTATTTTTCAGGGGGAGCATTGAATCTGCTTTAGTAAAAAATTAACATCTGGAGATTCTCAGTTTTGAAAGAGCAGGTGATGTGTTTGGCAAAGGACAAATCCATGACAAAGAATTTAATAAAAGAGGGAGACAGGATAGCTCATGGGACCATTACTTTAAACTTCCAACTGCAGTGTGAAATGGTGCTTACCAATAGTAAATGGTGGAGTACTGCTAAATGTTAATATCCTATGCATCACACCACTGTCCTCCTATTTACATATATATTAAAATGACCACGACTTTCCTCTTTGTGCTTCCTTGCTGGAAACATTCTGGGGAAACAAGATTATTAATGGAAAATTCATAAAACCAAGGAATCACATAGAAATATTGCAGGGCGTTTTCAAAATGTGAATTCCTGACTCACAAGCATTCCCATTTTGTCAGGAGATCTGCTCCCAGGGGTTGCCTTTGTGACCACTGTTGGGTGTTCACACAAATACATGATTTATCCCAGTGATCCATTGCCTGGCAGCACACAGGAGCCTGCAGGGAAGGGGAGTTTGAAAGTGTAAGATTGCTATAATAAATAAACAGCCAGCCAATCTGGAGATTTCTTTTCCTTTATATATTCTTGCAAAAGCTATGATCTATTTCATTTGCCTTGCATAACGTACATAGCAAATGAACATTTCCATTTTGAATTTCTGTTTTGTATTTGCTCTAAGTACCTTGGTGTTTTTAGCCATAGATTGTCTGGGACAGCCCAAGAATCAGATCAGGCTCTTCCATCCCAAACACTGACAACTCCTTGTGCACTACAATGCAATAAAAGTATTTTTACCACTCTTTTTGTAGCTTTTCTGCTTTCAAAGGTTAGACTGGAGCAAACCTTGTGTATTTAGGAGCCTTGAAAGCACCTGGGAGCTTAGGACATGCAATAAAGATTAAGACCCATGGACCAAATTCATCGTGGCCGTTCCTGCCACAGGTCAGATTTCCTTGGTGGCTCCTTTTGGCTCCAGGTGCCTGCAGTCCCTGCCATGTGCTGAAATGTGTCACATCCACTCACACTCACCCATTGCCCCATGTGCTCTTCCAGCAGGACAAGGGGCCAGTGGCCACCCTGCCAAGGAGCTGCTCCTTGTCAAGGGCCACCACAGCAGAATCACACTCTTGCTCTTTGAAGGACAGGTGAAAGCAAAGAAGTCAAGGTCAAGACTTTCCTTGTCAAAGGAAAAGGTGAGAACTACCTTTTCTCCCCCCCTTTTAACTGGTTTAAGGGAGGAACAAATTAATTTGGGCTACAAAATTGCTCCTAAGCCTTGGAGACCATAGGGAAAGAGAGGGAATATGTTCTACTAATCTGAAAACCCAAATGAAGTGAAATGCTAAAACCACAAGATTTGTTTACTACAGGAAGTGCTTACGGTTTCCAGAGCTGAGAGCAGTTTCTGCACAGCCCTGATTAAAATTACTCATCAAAACATTGCGCAGAATTAACTTCATTTCATACGGTGAACAATTATGCAGCTTGGGTGGAGTGGAAAATATCCAGGGTGTTTTTAGTTGTGTTTAGCAGAGGCATGTGATAAAATGTCTCCATTTTCCTGTCTTCGAGCTGTGTGCCAATGGAGACTTTTACCCAGAAAAGCAAAGGTGAGCAGGGATGGAGAGGAGCTGGAAAAGCTCAGACTTTAAAACAGCAACACAAGGAATGAACAGCAGCGAAACAGAACTTTTCAAAGACAAGTTTTGCTCCTTGTTCCTCCTATAAACCCATTTCAGAACCAAACCAGATAGAGAAAATAGGTTGGTTTGTGTGGTGCACCATATGAACAGTTTATTACAGGACAAACAGTTCTTTTTACACAAACTCTCTTGGAGGTTGGAGAGCTGGGACAAGGTTGAGATGAACCCTTCTGTCGTGACAACCACGTTTGAAAGAAAAACCATGTTTTTTGACTGTGATGAAGCTGATTAATGCATCCTCCTCTAGGAAAGTCACAGGATGAGGTTCATTTCTATGGCTTTCAGTGGTGCTAAAGAAAGCTTGACAGGCAGCTCATTTAGGAAAGAGAAACATAGGAAACAGATGCAGTGCAAACCCAGCCATGGCTGGGACCTGACTGTTCTGGTGCTGTTTGTTTCAGTAGCACAGCTTGGACTAGGGCACTGTTTTTCAAGTAACTATTGAAATAGGGCACTATTTTTCTAATCCAGAGTGGATTAACATTTCACCTAAGGCATAAAGGCTTATTGTCATAAATCCATCACAAAATTACAGCAATTATAAATGAGAAATGCACTTCAAGAAAATGAACTTAGTTTGGAGGGGCTGGGAGGATATTTAGGGCACACGGCTGAAAAAACCTCATGCTGACAAAGCATGTTAAAGATTTCATGTAGAACTCTTATCATAGCCAGCTCGTGTTTGCACAGCCTTTCAGTCAAATGGGTTTTACTAAAGGATATTTGAACAAGAAAAGAACCCTTGAATCAGGCAGACACCACGGATGAAAGACTCACAATTTTGACAAAGCTCACACACTCAAGCTTAAAACAAAAGCATGAAACTCCTCCAGCTTTATAGCCAACTTTATTCCTTTCATAGCACTGGCTTTCAAATACTTCATGAAAAAATGTTGTCATAACAATAAAACGTGAATAGGCAAATCCATGTATTCCCAGTTGTTGTCCCAAGCAAACAAGAAAAACATTTCACACTTCACGATTAATACAATGTCCCTTTGTCCCAACACATGAAAGAGCTATTTAAAACAAATAAATGCAGAGATGGCTACATTTTCATGGAACTCTGGAATTTTTTTTTTAAATATTCAATGTATTTTCACGTTTTGTTTTGCAATTGAATCCTTTCCACCAGCTCCTACCACAGAATTCCATCAGAAAATGCCAGAGGAGCTATAGAAGGGCAATATGTTGTGTGTTGCAGTTGCCTGTCATCAACTGAGAATATATTAAAGTAATTAAAAACCCTGCTAGGAAACCCTGGGGCCTCTGCCCTCAAGTGGTGAAGACCAGTGCCAATGCATTGACTGAAATAAACCCCAGAATTTGTCCCAGGGTGTCATTCTGTAAATAGTTATTGATGTATGGCTTTATTGACAAACTGGTTCAGACAGGAACAGCTTCAGTTTCTTCCAGCTGGGCATTCCTGGTGTATCCACCACCACAGCATCATCCTAAGCAACACTTAAAAAGGTAATTTATGACTTCAGCTGTGTCTTGGAAGACCAAGGCCCACACGGTGATTGATATCCCAGGCTGTGACCCCCCCGAAATGCCACTTTTTGTGGTACTGAAAGCTGAGCAAAGGAGATGGGAGCTGCAATGGCTGAGGCTGGTGATGCCCAAAGGCTCTGCTGCAACCCCTGTCCTTGGCTGAACAGAGAAATGGCCTCATTCCCATGGGATTGGTGTGGGTTTTCCCTGGGAATCACCACGGGGTCCCCTTGTCTGAGGGAGTGCAGGTTGGTGGTGGGGATGGGAGTGGTGGTGGTGGTGGTGGTGGTGGTGAATACCCTGGAAAATCACAGCTCCTCTGTCCCAGGAGCAGCTGAAGACCTGTCAGGCAGCAGTTTGGAAAGCTGAAGATCCCAGTGCCACAAGGACAGACAGAGTTTGACTGGTTTCACAGGTGTCAGGCTTTTCTTCTTTCCACAGACATTTAAACACAACTTTTAGCGTTCAGTTAATAAATACACACTGTTCTTTTGTTATTGCTCTGTGGCTAAGCCAAACATTGGAAGGTGGATGAAAAGAAAGGGATTCTGTGTTTTTCTCCTACCTCTCCCTTTCTTTTGTGTCTTTGCAAAGCCAAAAGCGTTTTTTGCAGTCCCAGTGTAGCTCCCCTGAGTCACAAGGAGTGCAGCCAGCTCTGTGCAGGACACAGCTCGATGCAGGATGTCTGCATTTCTCTGAACGCTGTGCTGCTTCCTGACTTTCAACATTCTAAGTATTCAGGTTTTCTTCTTAAGCTCACTCAGAATCTTGCAATAAAAATGATCTAAGAGTACTGAGGAAAAAAAAAAAAGACTGCTTGATTTACTCATTTTTCTCATTATCTGCCCCTGTGGTCCTTACTTTTAGGCTCTACTTTCATGCTTTAGGCTGCTCAAAGTAGCCAAAAGTTACTATTGTGAAACTACACAAGCAGGCAAAGATCTATACTGGTAAAAGCTTAGCCTGTACCAACTCTTCATTTTTCATCCATTATTTTCTTGCTCAATGGTGTATTACTCTTACTTTACTGTGTGATTAACGGCACAGTAAGTCTTACAAGAATCCAGTCTTTTCTCCTTGTTCCAACATTACAGAACATTTAAGAAAACCTAGGATTGCCCACAGAAGCTGCCCCTGGATCCCTGGAAGTGTCCAAGGCCAGGCTGGACAGGGCTTGGAGCAGCCTGGGACAGTGGAAGGTGTCCCTGCCCATGGCAGGGGATGGAATGAGGTGATGGAATGAGGTGACCTTTAAAAGGTCCCTTCCATCCCAAACCAGCCTGTGATTCCATGATAACATCACAAACTCCACAAAGCAGTGGAGCTACAGCTTTTGGGGCCATAAGAGTTTATTAATATTCAACACAGATTTCCCCCCACCAATTCAAAACACTTTCCCACAGCATTCACATTTCCAGAGCATGGCATTTGCATGGGGAGAAAGCATAAAACTGAATTTTGAGCTCAGGGTCTGAGCCAGGGGGCTCTGCAGGAGGCAAAGCAAAGGTGAAATGGCTGTGGAAGCTCAGGAGGATCCAGGTGGAGAAGTTTAGAAGCTGGGATGAGCTTTCTGCCCTGTCTGAGTCACATCTAAGAGCTGTTCTGTCCCTCCTGTTTGAGACAGAAAGAGCATGAATCCCCAGTTCTGTCCCCCTGCCCCTCAAGGAGCTGTTTATAGGATTACAGCAGCTTCCTCCAGACCCACTACCATGCCCTCCTGCCCGGGCTGCAGCCTCTATGTGTTAATTAAGCCTCGACCCGGGTGATGTGGAGCAGTCAGAGCCCCAGCACCCCCCAGCCCAGCCCCCATGTGGGCAGCAGTGAAAGCCCAGCGCTCAATGAAGACACTGGGAGTCCTTAAGACATCTTTTGAAAGAGATTAAACAGACCCACGTTGGATTAGAAAGATGATGCCTGACACATTTAGTTTCCGTTACCTTTTGTGTGCCCCTCAGTGCACAGACCTGCACCAAACACTGCATTATAATGCAGATTTCCCTGGATCTCTCTGGGATTTCACAGAATCTGTAAGACCTTCACAGCAGGAAGCCCCATTCTTGCTCCCCCTGCACATATCCTGAGTAAGCTGTGCCTAAGGGCCATCTAGAGGATGCTGAGCTACCAGAAAGCAAAGGGGTCAGGGGTTTGTGGTGAGAAAAAGAACTTTAATCTCAGGTGCCAGAAAGTGGGAGTGAGCAAAAGCGCCTCAGCATTCCTCAGTTTTCCCTTTTCCTCCATCTGCTGAAGTATGCTGTGGAGCAAATTAGGAAAATTCCCAGGCTGGGTTGTGTGATTAGGAGAAATTATTTGCTGCCAGAGGAATCACTTCATCTAAAAGTGACAGAGAATAGATAAGGCTGAGCAAAATAACCCAATAAAATGCTATGATGAAGTTCTCCTCAGCAAAAATATTTTAATATACTTCTTTTCTGCACTGCAAGGAAAAGAAGGCTCTGGTGATATTTCCAAGAGAAATATGTATTTAATAGCTCTCATGCACTTCCTTGAAGGAAACCACTGAAAAATCTGAACCCTCTCCTTTTAAAGGGGGGCAGGGGGAAGGAGCAATCACGCAAACCATTTACCTCACATGTGCTGCGGACAAGGAGCAGTTTCTGCCCTCAGCTCATGACCACGGAGTTCTTTTGAGGGAGGTCTGCTATTCGAGCCGTTCCCTTATTTTTGCTGGCACGGGGGAGGCAGGAGCTGTGTGTGGAAGGGAAAGGCTTTTCTGCCTGTGCTGGGAGTGCCAGCGCTGCGGCTGGGCCGGGACAGGAGGCACAGGGCTCTGCTCCCGCCCCGCAGGCCGAAATCCAGCCCCGGCCCAAACAGCCCATCAGACTCCATTTTCTTCAACCAGCACGTGAAAAACATAATCAGTTTAAAGTCAACAGACTGGCTAAATCCGAGTTTAACCCCCAGCATCCCCAGATTTTCTCCCCCGAGCCCCCTGCCCAGATGCTCCATAACTTTCCTGCTGAAGGTGCCAAAGCAAACAGGGAAGGGGGAGACTTCAGAGCCTTCCCCACGAGCGTTGCGTAACGCAAACAGAAACAGGTCTTTCCACACACCTAAAAATCTTTCTTTTCAGGCTTTCTGCTATTCTTTCTTGCCCTTGATTCAGTTTCACGCTCCAAGAGGCCCTGGCAGGCAGAAATGTTAGTTTAGCTGTCATACCCTGCAGGAAAAAATAAAAAAAAAGAGGCAGAGTGGTTCGTTTTCTCTACTCAAGACGCAGAGACCTTGCCACAGACAAAGCTTTAAAAATAAAGGAGTGGACAAAGCTTTATTCATGGATTCATATTTGTTCACTGCCATTAATTGAATTCAATGAGAAGCAGAGAAGTTCATTTTCTAGAGCAAACCCTTCAAAGCCTAGGCAAAATCTGACGGGACAAAACAATCCCAGATTTCAGAAGCTTTGTAAGGGGCACTCATTGCGTCTTCATTTGTTGATCCTGCTCCTTTTGTACACCTCCATACACCCATTCTGTGATCCTCCTTGGCTACTTAGCTTTAGAGGCTCTTGATCTACTGAAACCTCAAATAAAACAAACAAAATTTAGGTGTAGTCTACAAGATAAACATAAATCCCTCAGATAAGGCGGGGTTTGCATGCTGAGAAACAAAACACGCTGTGCCTCATACTTCTTGGCTCCCTTTAATAGGGTGTTAATAAAATATAAAGAGTTGGGAGGTAGAAAATGGAGGGTATTTCTGCTGATCCAAAGAGGGACCAGAGGTCAGAAGACATCTATTACTGTGCCTATAACCTCATGAGCTCCACCATTCCTGGAAGGAGATCTGGCTCTGCCATTGCTTGCAGTGCCTTCCCATGCCCTCATAAAGCTCATGAAGTTTCTTTGATAATAGATCATCATGCATTCACTTTATAATTGATACTAATATGGGTCCTGTGCAAAGATTTTCCTTTGATGTGTGTTTTTTTCTGGGTGGCTGATCTTTGTGAATAACTCTTGAGCAATGTTGCCCTCCAAATGGGGGTTTTGGTTTTTAAGCTACAGTACATTGCAAATTAACCCAGTGGAATTCACAAGGGGCTTACAGGAGGTGTCAAAAGCAGAGCTATTGTGTATGGGTTGATTTATGACCATCTCTAAGGCTCCACCTTGGCTGCACTTCACTCAGGGATACCTGCTGCAGCAGGGTATCAGACAAGGATGTGAGCAGAAACCAAAAAAACCAAGAGTTGAGGCCTAACCTTATTTGATACATTTTACTCCGCACAAAATCAAATAACAAAATGTGCATTTGTGGAGGCTTGTTTTACTTTGATTGCTTTGCAGGTACAGCAACACTGCTGGGACTGACTGATAGTGAGTACAAAGCTTTTGAGGATAACAAATCTTGCACTAAGCAGATTCTGCCAAAAGATATAAGTATTGGTGTTTCATCCCCTCAGAGCTCTCAGTAGGATGGACAAATTATCCTTATGAACATAGCACCTGGCCCATAAGTCACTTTTTCTCATCAATATCCCCAAGACCTTTCCAAGAGAAACCAAAACAAGCATCCACCTGTGGCCTGCATGAAGGACCACCTGGCAAACCAGAAACAGAGGGCAGAGGTCTCAGAAAGGGGATCCTAATTCCCTGTGACAGTCAGCACCACACCTCCCTTCCTCTATTTAATGGAATCAGGGAAACTTTGGTCTCCATCAGAGGTTTCATCCTGACTCCCCATGGCAGCCTCTGTTGCTCTGGCAGCCCACACCCCAAGGCATCGTGGAGCTGTGCTGGGAGAAAGGGACAGAGAGGGGAAAATGAACAATTCCTTCCTGGAACAAAGGCCAAGATTTATTCCTTACCCTGGCCAAAAGGCAGGAAGAAAACTCACTGTCAGGCAAGGGGCAGTTCTGTGGGGGCAAGGGACTTCTGCCTGTGGAGGGGAACAACCCAGTGTGCAACACAAATTCCAGCTCACTTGCTCAGTGATGCACATAAGTACTGGTCAGTCCACAGAGTTTACTATTTTTTCTTAAAAAAAGCATACAGTGACATTCCATCTGAATCCTATTTTGATTTTTAAATCCAAGCAACATAGTGGGAGAACAAAGGGTACCTTCATGGTCTAAGTACTAAGCAAATTGGTCTCCCAGATCAATGGTTCCAGGAAGAATTTAATTCCCTTTCTCTCTCTACAGCCCCACAGAAGACACCTATAGGAGCTCAAATTAAAGGGAGATGTTGCATTATCTGTGCATTTTCAAGGGACATTTGTTTACTGCCAAGCTGTTCCTTCAAGGCACCATGGATGAAAGAAATACAAAGAAAGCTTTAGTCCAAATGGACTCTCAAGTTCACAGAATATGTCATATGTACATTACTATTTTAAGGCTTTTTTTTCCTTAAATAAATTGCCCTGTGGGAAAAGCTGGCTGCAAGTCAACACCACAGAAACCTAATTTTAACTCCAATGAATACAACTATTTACAAGGCCCCCTTTCTGCAAAGGAAAAGCCCTGCCATTGCTGGCAGTTTTGATGTGATATGAACACATATTTCTAAGACATTCAAATGGACTGGCTTAACAAAATACAGCGTTTTTACTCATGCATCTTTAATGTTCAAACTGTTCTTGGCAGCTCCCAGTCAGAAGCACTGTCATTCAAAGGAAGAGAATGACAGACATTAATATGGAAACATTCAAGCTCTTAACTGAGCTGGAACAGTAATTATGCCATCCAATTTTATTTTGAAGAGTATTGACCTTCATGAGCAGAAAAAGACCCAAAAGACAAAGACAAAAAGAGGTGTTTTAGAGAAAGAGAAACAGAAGTTTTTCTGAGCCTTGCAGGGCATCAGAACCCTTGTTTGAAACTAAAAATATCATTTCAGGGGCTACCAGGGGATTCATGTCATGACACAACAGTGAATCAAGTCTTTAGTACAGGAAACACTGAAGCCCTGAAAATGCTGTGCTGACACATCAAGGGAACAGCCACTGGGAGGGGAATTCAGCCTTGCACAACCTACACCACTCTTCCCCTGAATATAAATAAATTACAGCAACAGATGCTCCCTGCACTGCTCCCAGATGCTGGAAGGGCAAAGACCAGTCATGAACAGCAATGCTGGCAGGGAAAACCTGTCCTGAAATGCCACATTTGGGGTGTGTGGAGGGGGAAGAGCTTTTAATGGAACAGCAGCAACGAGGAGGGCTGAGCTGACATCTCCAAATCTCAGCCATGGGTAGAAGGCAGGGCCACAACCCCTTGCAGACAATGAAACTGTGCTTTATTGCACCTGTAAAAGAGTGTGCAGGTCTTTTTTTCTGAGACAATGAACAGATGGGTGTCTCATGTTCAGGGGTGAACAGGATCAGGGTCTTTAGTGCAGACATTGGGTGCTGATGATGTGATAAATTATGATGGATTTGTAGGAGGGTTTGGCCAGCCAGGGTTGTATCCCAGTGAAGAAGAACCTTCTGCAGCATCTGAGTGTCCATCACAGTCTCCTTCTCAAGAGGAGGAGGGTGGACAAGGGGCATCCAACGTGCAAAAGTAGCAAGGAAAAAATATCACAAAGCACCAGAAAGTTTATTTAAATTTGACTTTGGTCCCCTTTATGAAGATGATCTCTGCCTGCTCACACAGTCCAGTGAACTGTCTCAGCTTAGCCCTGCAATCCAGCCCTCAATGACAGCTAGTGGGCTTTTTAGATAGTGCCAAGGGGGGGGAAAAGGCTTTCCACCAGCCTGAATTGGGCATTTGCAAATATCCTGCTATGTTTGTGGCCCTAGTGACCAACAGCCACCATATAAAGCATGAGGATAAATCCACAAGGTAAAACAAATGGATTTTCCCTCTGTGTGTGCATATGCTGCTGCATTTGTGTGTGTGCTTGCACTGATGCAACAGAAGTCTCTGTCAGGATCTGACTTTTAGTTCCAAGTTGCAGCACACATTAATTTGTCAGGATTTGGAAGCAGGCACTTGTCTTGTCTAGACCAGACTATTGTAACTCTCTGACAAATGGCATTTTTTCCAGCTGCTTGAACAGCCTTCACAAAAGTCCTGTTTCCCTGTGCTTTCCTCCATCTGAGAGAAGCTTGAAAACACTTCTGTCTCTCCCCATTTTCTTCACTTTTAATCTTTTCATTTACAGACAGACACTTGAAATTACCACACCAGCATATGTGTACAAGAAAATCACCAGGAGCCCAAATACTGAATATCTTTGTGCCTGGGCTTAACCTGCAGCACAGAAACAGCAGCAGTTCCCTGAAGGACACTATTCATGCATTTAACATGATTAAGGATTTCCAGGACTGCAGCCTGAAGATGTACCTTGTGCCCAGGGGTTTTTTTTATCCACACTCCCAAGAGAAGCTCAGGAATTGTTGCTCAGAGAAGCTGCAGCAGAGCTGTTGTGGCACAGCAAGGAGGGGTGAGAAGAATCATAAAATCAAAGAAGGGACAGAGTCAAGACTGAGACTTGCTTGGGCTGACCTAAAAGTTTTGGGAGCCTCAGCCATACAAGTTATCACTTTTTGGATCTACTCAGCTATGCCTGCTCCTTGCCAGTTCCCTGGAGAGCTGGTGGCATCCTCCAGGCAAAGCATTTCCAAGGCATCCTGGATGGGCTTTGGATGCAGGATGTGAGCAGAAGTCAATTTTCATTCTGGAAAGGTTTCAAGTCACTGCCATTTTTTCCCCCAGACTGTCCTATCTAGGCAACCTCTAGGGAGTTTGAATGATTTCCTCATCCTTTACTAATTCAAATGCATTCTTTACCTTGATGTGCAGCCCCAGTGAAGTCTTCTCTGAATTCCTGATTTCCTTTGAAGACATATCTCTATAATCAGCCTAAAAAGTTTCCTGACTCCTCCAGGAGATGACAAAGTTTTTAAATCAGTATTTCTGTCTGAGATCTCCATTGCAGCAAAGCTGGAAGGGAAAAGTCATTGCAAATCACCCCAGGAGCTTCCCATACCATAGGAATGCAGTCACTTTTATTTTGTTTTTTTAATTAGAAAAATTATACCAGAGACAAACAAAACAGAGCTTCATCTTCTAGTAGATATGTAAAAAAGTACAAAACAAATCCAGGCAGAAAATGGGGTGAGGAGAAAGAAACAACACAGAATACTGAGACTTTGAATTTTGGGGATGGGTAGCTTTACTGCCTTTTGATGAAAAAATCAGGTTTATTTCTCTATAAGATTGTACCCAACAATGCTACAGCAAATTTTTCACAAAAGTTTTTCCCCAAAATCCCGGATCTTAACACGGTTTGGATTTGACCTGATTTGTTCATCAAATAATTCTTTATTACTGGCAAGCAGCAGAAGCTGCAGGAGGTGGAGAGAAGCAGGATTTTTAAGGAATGGGCATCTGACACCTTGCATAAAACCCTGCTAAAGCACCACTGAAGTTGTGATGCTGTGCAGAGCATCATGAAATGGTTTGTTTGGAAGGGGCCTTAAGGATCACCCATTTTTGTGGGAATGGAAGGGCACAAACCCCGTGTCAGGGGCAGTCGTGGGTCTGCCTTTGCTGCTGCTGAAAAGAGCCCTGCTCCGGGAGAGGAAAATTCTGCCAGCATCCAGGTGGAGGTGCACGGGGAAAGAACAAAACCACAAACACACCAAAAA
>VZRX01022871.1:45842-74933 GCA_013398075.1 Notiomystis cincta
AAAAAAAAAAAAAAAAAAAAAAAAAAAAAAAAAAAAAAAGAAAAAAAAAGCCACGAAAAAAGGTGCTTTACCCCCTGCTTGTCTGTGGCAGTTTCCTTTTCCCCGCTCCTCTGCCCTGGGACGCCTCCATCCTGCTGTGCCTGGATCCCTTGGCGCGCATCCCGGGACCGGCCGCTCCCGGAGCGGGAGGAGGAGGAGGAGGAGATCCCGCTTTTGATGTGCGGGGCAATTAAATCCTCCGTGAACAGAGGAGAAGACGAGGCTTTGGGTGTCACTGAAAGCAGGGATGGTGGTGCCATTTCTAGGCACCAGTGTGAAACGCAGAGGGGCAGAAGGGCAGCCCCGCGCCCTTTATGCAGCAGCCACGGCACAACGGCCCACTCGGGGGGGAGGCGACACAACAGGTCATGAGAAAAACCTGCTGGAGTTCGCAAATATTGTATCTGCGGGGCTCCAGGGACGCGGCTGTGGCGGATGAAAAGTCCCGACCGGGATCCAGGCGAGCGGCAGCTCCGCACCACCGTCGGCTCTGCCTGAGCCCTTGGGCACACCCAGCAGCTCTCTGCAGCTTTGCACACATCATTCCATCACCATTCTGGCAGCTTTTGGCTCACTTTTAAAGCAGAAGTTAAGAATATACCCTGAAACAATGTGTTTAATTAACTAAAGGAGCACCTTGGCTCTTAGCGTTCACGTTTTTTGCATCCAGTCTTACAAATGTTTCCAAGAAGAAAAGAAACTACCTGGGATTCTTCCCACCTTCCAAAGATTTAATACAGAGGATTAGGGGAATGTCAGCAAATCCTGATGCTTTCCTAAATGCCATAGGGGTTTACAGAATGGTGTTTAAGGAAGATGTAGGGCCAACTTCCACATTAAAGGAAATGAATGGGGAGGAAATGGAGCAAGGAAAAGGGGGGGAGTGCACAGGATTGTTAGGCAGTTTCCACAAGGTGGTCTTAAAAAGTCCTTCTCAAGCCCATGTGTGATGTGGCATCACAGGGCAGGTGAGGTCTTATGTAGGAAGTTATGATATGAAAATCAGGATTATGCTGCCTGCAAGGAGGACAAATTCAGGGCTAGGGCAAGCACAGGCTTTGGGAGGAAAAATAAAACAGGTGAGGAGACCTGATTCTGGCTTTTCTGATTTGAGTCTGATTTAAAAAATTAAAAAAATGGAAAAGTGAAACAAAAGGCATTTTAAGTGTGTGACTGATTTAGGAGTGCAAATCCCATTTGTTTCCAACCACTGCATGTTTCCCCAAATCCTGCTCTGAACCATGAGGATGAGTGTGAATGTGTCTCAGTGTAAGGTCAGATTTACAGTCAGATCCACATAATTCCAGCTACCCAGGTACACAAAGTTAAGGGAATTTGCACTACCTGCCGTGAAACATCCCATTTGTAGCTCTCCTTTCTAAAACATTGCTCTGATAAAGTCAGTTCTCACTGCTCTACTCCTGCAGTGTCTTGTTAACTTCATTTTTTTTATTTTTAAAGCCACCTCCATCTGCATTGTTAGCTTTAAAAAAGCACTTGAATCTGTTTACAAGTCATGACAGAAAACCAGGCTGTGACACCTCACTGCAGTGACAGCTTCCTCATGGGGCAGGAACAGAGGACACCCAATCACATAAAAACCTCTGGGAATCAGCTCCAGGCCTCCTCACAGTGGAGGACTCATTAAGGTCAATTTAGATTTGATGACTGCAGGACAGGGCAGCTGTGGAGGATGAGGAAAATGGAGCTGGGAGGTGGCAGAGGACACAGGTCCAGCCCAGCATCTGAGTGTCCATCACACCCTCCTTCTCAAGAGCAGGAGGAGGGGCAAGGGGCATCTAACGTGCAAAAGGAGCAAGGAAAAAATATCCAAAAAATCAGAATGTTTATTTAAATTTGACTTTGGTCACCTTTATGAAGCTGCAGCAGAGCTGCCCTTTGAGGGTCCATCGAAACCTGGGGCAGCTCGAGGGGACAGTCACAGGTGCCAAACTCCTGAGATGGCTTTAAGTCAACACCAAGCAAAGCTGCTTGGACAGAAGGAGCAAATTCACTTAGCAAGGGAAAAAGAAAAGTATTTGTTCAATTCTATAAGGATTCCAGAGTTTGGGCTGTTAAAGGTACATTAGCACTCTTCTAGGAGCAAGTGTTTACTTTTCCTGTCCACCTCATTTTCTCCATTATTGAAGATCCCCAGGGTCTTATCTGGATCCCAGTGGGTTTATACATTAACTCTCAACATTCCATTTCAAAGCAGAGTTTTAAGAAGCCTCTCCACTCCTTATATACCAGACACAGGGCCATGAAGAAATGAAAGTGTGTAACTGTGTAAAAAAAACATTGCTTCACAAAAACAACTTATTCCTGCTTCCTGACCTATGAATTCAAATAAAATCCAATGTTGCATTTTACAACAATAAACTACAATCCTTTATAACCTCTTGGGGAAAGAAACACTTTTTTTGAAGTGTTGCTTTTCCAGTGCAGCCCAGGACTTTCTCAGTCAAAAGCAATCAAGTACTACTTTCCAAAGCAGTTGCAATGCAAACTCTATGTTAGGGCTGTCATTCAGGGGCAGCACAACCTAAATTAAAATCAATGCAATCAGGCTACTTGATTCACATGCTATTGCATACCAGATATATAACACTTAATAATTTCATGTATGTACCATGATATTCAAGTAAAGAACATTGTCCTTGAGAACAGTGCCTAGAAAAATCACTGCAAATACAGTGTTTGGCAATATATTATCCCCATTTCATATTTCCTTTCATCCCTTAAATAATTTACAAGTTCAATATTCAATAAACAGGAAATACAGATTACAAACCCAACTTGCTATTCTGCATAACATTTTATCCATCAATCTGTTTAAAAACAGCAGAAAAAATAATTCCTTATGACCTCATTTTCTACATCCAAAGTGACAGGCTTGTTGGCCAATGCCCTACAACCTACCTAAACTTTTCCTCTCAAGTATTGCCAAGGAGGTATTCATACTTTTCCAAAAGTGCACATCTCAGGCCTCTGACTGTAAGGCTTCATGCACTGGTTAAATAAAATTAGAAACCCAGCCTAAAAGAAATCAAACATGTCACAGACATCTCGAGATGATATTCCATTACAGAAATTACTTGGAAATGCCACAGCTTGATGCTATGGTTTCCTTCATTTAATTTAAAATTACCTCAAGAGTGTTAATCATCTCACAGCAGTAAATCCCAAGGGTTTTCCAGAAAACCTGGAACTCTTTGTTCACACTGGTTGGGATCTCCAGGGGATTAGGTGGTCTGTCCACAGAAAGGCAAACGAGGGAGAACCATTCCAAGCAGTCTGTGAAGATCACAATGCCTCAAAATCCATCATTAACACCTCCAGTGGGAATCAGAAGTGAGGATTCACCCAGCCATCATTTAGGCTGCTCCACCTGGGTACAGGTGTTGTGGTTATTGACCCAAAGCATCACCTGAGGGCTACAGCTGAGCCTGCCCCTCACAAGTCCCTGGCCTCGAGGGAGGGGAAGCACCTCCCATGGGCCAGTTGGCCACGGTGGTCACAGAGTGGCCAAACCACTCAGCTGCTGCTCATGGTCAGCACTGGCTGAAGGGGGACATCCCATGGGGCTGATGGAGCAGGAAATCCCACTGGATTGATGGAGCAACATCCCATGGGGCTGATGGAGCAGGAAATCCCACAAGGCTCATGGAGCAGGAAATCCTATGGGGCTGATGGAGCAGGACATCCCACTGGATTGATGTTGCAGGATTTCCCACTGGATTGATGGAGCAGGGCCTCCCATGGGGCTGATGGAGCAGAACATCTCCACTGGATGGATGGAGCAGAACATCTCCACTAGACTGATGGAGCTGGAATTCCCACTGGACTCCAGTGCTGCTCCCCAGCAGCTGGGGTTCTACAGCTCATTCCACACACACTTTTATCCCACAGCAAAGTCATAAATGGTGAAACACCTTTCAGTGCAGACCACGTTGAGGTGAATTGCCCTGTTCCTGTTCCTGCAGGAGGTGAGGAGCAGAGGTGAGGCTTGTTCCCAAATCCCTGCTGGCTTGGGAATTGGATGGTGTGCTGGGCCCTGCTTCTCCTGTGAGCCAGTGCACATGGTCTGGGAACGTGGACTTCTGAGGGGTCACAGGCACACAAGGGTGGCAGAGGCTCTGACTGGAGCATCTCATAAGGAAAACAAGTTTGGATCAGTGATGTGGGCTCAGGCTGCCAAGTAACTGGAGCTTCCCCAGTGAAAACACTTGCTCAAGCAGTGGAAGCAAGAGCTGAGTCTGACTTCACAGCTTACCAGGAGGGAAATAAAGAGGAGAAAAGGAAAGTGAAATTTCTTTCTATCTCATGAGGGAAAAGAGAAAAGAAGTGGATGATGTGCCACTGCCAGGATTAATGAGCTCTAGAACACCTAATAAAAGTGTTCAGGGACTTCTGCAACCTCTCACAGAAAGAGGCTGCAGAGAGATTTCACTCTTTTCACACATCCTGCAGAAAAATCAGGAAGAAAAAGAAGGGATGCATACTTGCACCACAGAGCAAAACACTCTGGGGCTCTGTGTTTAATTTGGAAGACAAAAGAGTTTGCCAGACAGGGGTGGGAGTGTTTGCAGGACACAGGAACACACTGTCTTCAGCAGAAAACATTTCTAACAGAAACTATCCCAGGCTGAGAGCAAAGCCTCTGCAGTGGCAGAGGGTGACACTGGAGGAGTCAGAGCCAGCAGCCACCAGTGGGAGCAAAATGGGGAGCTGGGATGGAGGTTTTGGGATGGGGGTTTGTGGGAGGGACACAGATGAGCATGGGTACTGTGTTCCAGTAGAAACAGTATTTCCAGAGCTGGAGAAAAGGATGCCCAGCTTACAAAGGGCTGGTGAAGCACTGTCAGAACATTCCCAGAATGACACAGACTGGCTTGGTTTAGAAGGGACCTTAAAGTCCATCCAGTGCCACCCATGCCACCTTGCACTCTCCCAGGGTGCTCCAAGCCCTGTCCAGCCTGGCTTTGGACACTTCCAGGGATCCAGGAGCAGCCACAGCTTCTCTGGGCACCCTGTGCCGGGGCCTCCCCACCCTCAGAGCCAAGAATTTTTTCCGGTATCCCATCTAACCTTCTGTCAATGGGAAGCCATTTCCCCTGTCCTGTCACTCCAGGCCCTTGTCCCAAGTCCCTCTCCAGCTCTCTTGGAGCCCCTTGAGGCACTGGAAGTGCCTCTAAGTCTCCTTGGAGCCTTTTCCCAGAGCAGAGAGGCTGCAGCCCTTGGAGCATCACTTCATGGTGAAAGCAGCACTGGGGAGAGAGAGAGAGGTGGCTCTGCTGGGCAGAACTGCAGTGGCAGAATGAGCAGACACAAAGATCCTTCAGGTGCCTGCCCTGGAGGGGGCTCAGGGTGAGCTCACCTGGCACCAGCAGCCCCAGGGCAGAGCAAACACAGCCACAGACTCGTGCTGGGGGAAGGAAAGGAGGGGGAAGCACCAGCGAGGAGAGACAGGCTGGTCCAGGTGGGATCATGAGGAAAACACGTGGGATGCAGCCAAAGCAAACAGGAGAGAGACCTCCAGGGCTGTGGCAGCAGAGGAGGAAGACAGGGATGTGCTCAGGGAGCCTTTTCCAGGGGCTGGGACAGCAGGGAGAGGGTGCCATGCAAACAGCCCTGCAGAGCCACCTATTCCTGTACCTGCACAAGCCAGGGAGGATCCAGGCAGCCCAACAGGGCTTCCCACTGAGCAATGGAACAGCAAAACACTCCCTGGAACTGGCCAAAGCTCACAGAGTGCCACAAGAGGAGGGAGCAGCTGCACATACAAGCCCAGATGTCATTTGCAGGGATTTTAAAGCAAGCTCAGGGCTGAGAGAGCTGACACTGTGATCAGAGAGCCCACTCAAACCTGAGGGGAGCCAGGGGATGTGTCTGCTGGTCAAGCATGTGAGAAGCAGAAAGTAGATGTGCCAAGGGCACCACAGGAGGACGAGTCTGGGCAGCTTTGGAAAACACAGCCCAAGGAAAAACCTGTTTGTTGGGATGGAGCCTGTTCCTGCTCTCACCTGGCACAGGGGAAGCAGCTGGAACATGAGTCACAGGAGACAGGTACCAACCCACGAAAACCAGTCAAGGCTGGCCAAAAGATGAGGGGCAGGAGGGAAAAACCCAGCCCAGATGGCCCAGAAGGAAGGAGTTGGAAGACACAGAGTGAGCTGCAGCTCCACAGAGAGTGGAGCTACACCACAGGAGCCAGACCCAGTGAGCAAACTGGGCACCTCAGCACAGCCAGTTCTCCAGGAGAGGATAAAGAACTGAAACAAAAAGTCACTTTCAATTCACTTCCAACAAGTCCCTTTACAACTCAGTTAAAGCAAGTGCATCTCCTCCTTGGCTCATCAGTTCTGGGAAATGAAAACAGCATTTCATGTAGAATGAACTGTGTTTATATCTACATGGCTGTGGTGTTTTACATACAAAATGTCAAGAAAAATACAAGAAGTGAGAAAAACATATTGTCCACACTCTACCAATGGCAGCTGGCCACCTGACATTTGTGGAAATACCTTTAACTGCACCTAATGCATTAAAAAGGCCTCGAATTTGTTGTGCTTCATGGCTGGGCCTCCCCTGTGAAGAGGCATCCCCAGTTTCCAGCTATTGAGCAGAAAGGAGCTACAGCACAGCTAAACTGGCTTGTGTTCACTGCTCCGACCTCACAGGGAGAATAAACACATTGAACATAAAGAGGAGTCCAGGTATTACTCTAAGCAGGCTCTATATAATTACTAAAAATAGATGCCATGGAAAATCCCTGTGCTTTAAGCCACTGGAGCTTTGGGCCAGTTCCAGAGGCTGTCACAACTGACAATGTGCACGTTTGTTCAGCAGCAGCACGGGCCACATCGAGCTGATTGGGACATTAGAATGTATGTTTTACTAATGAATTTGGTGCTGGCTGTGCCAAATCAGAGAGTTTATTTGGGCACATTCCTGCAGGTTGTACATTGACTTGGAGCAGAAAGGAAATTCTTCACTTCTCCAGCGCTGTGGAATAAAGGGGATGTGTTCTCCCAGCCGAGGAGCACATTTGGCACACTGAACAAGGGTCCTGAAGGCTTTGAGGAGGATCTATTACAGCATGATTAGAGCCTCTTGCATTTTGCAATGGACTCTGCAGGGGAGAAAATACTTTTTCTGTTATATTTCTATATAATTGTGGGGTTGGGGAACTGGGTAAATAATAGAAAAATCATTTTTGCTCACAAGAAATGCGTTTAGAGCCCAGTGTTGTGTTGTGTCCTTTAAGTGAGCAGGAAGGAGGGTTCCTCCCACTGCTCCTGTGAGTCCTCAGCACAGGATAAAATGTGATTGTGTCACTAAGGCTGCATTGGGAGCTCTGTATTTGTGCTGTCCTTAAAACTGGACAATGACCCTGCTCCCTTGGCTGCTTCCCATCTTCATCCCTTCCCAAATTTGTCTCTCCTTCTCCTGGATGTCTGATGGCTGCAGCCTCTCATTAAGCAAACCAGGGAAGCTCTCATTGCTCATCTCACCTGTGCTAGAGACAGGAAAATCCAGTAGCACCTGGCTGAGCAGGGATGAGCAGAGCAGGCATCTGCATTTGCAGCTCTCAGGGCTCGAAGAGCTTGGCCAAGAGAGAAAACACAAATTTTATTAGGCTGGGAGAGGAGTCAGCATTTCCAAGTGAAAACTTGTCCTGTAGGCACAGTGTAGGCAGGGGAGAAAATCTCATTTCATACAATTTGTCACTCTCCTTTGATTAAGTCTTAAGTTTTCCACGTTTTTCAGCCTCTGTGCTTCTCCATCCCTCTCTCCCCGCAAGACGCCCGGTCTCCCCTCCACAATTCCCAGATTGTGCCTTAAACAACAATACCCCCTCTGAAAGGCTATTATGCAGATCCATGAATACATAATTCAAAATCCAGCTACCATAACAGTTGCCCTCAGCTCTTCTACCCCCGCTGTGGGCCGGGTGGCGACGCTCAGCTCGGGGAAACACGACACACGCAGGTTTTCCCACAGCCCTTCGCCCCTTCCCGGGCTAATCCCATTGAGAGCACAATCCCTCCGGGGCACAATGCGGGATCCCCGCCGCGGCAGGGCCGGGCCACGGCTCAGCCAGCCCGTGCCAGGGGCATCCCCTGCCTCCAGTGGGATTTGGGGTTCGGGGGGGCAGGAGGAGCCCCTGGGCAGGGATCCGAGTCTGGGCGCGGACGGCGGCGCCGCTGCGAGTTTGGATGGGAGAAATGGTGACTTGAGGCAGGCCCTGAGCAGAACTGGCTGCAAAAATGAAACTGCAGAACGACCCTGCTGAGTGAACACCCCCAGTGCTCACTGTGGTTTGTTTGTGCCTGGTGCCTTCCCCCTGCCTTTTCAGACGTCACCGCAAAGCAAGGCTCCGTAACAAGGCTTTGTAACAGCCTTCACTCACCTCCAATGCAAAAGCAGCTCCTGCAGGGGTAGCTGAGTGTATTTTGTCTTTGTAGCCCGGGTAGACTGGCCCAGGGGTCACTTGAGATGTGGCTCTGCACAATCTGCCAGCCTGTTAAGTTGCCCAACAGCCCAAACACATCCTTGGTATCCTCTCTAATTTAGCCCCTAAGTGACAATTCCTGATTAATGCCAGTTTAGTGTTCTCAGTACTTTGCAGGGGTTTCCCAGGCAGCTCCATTCTCTGAAGAGCAAACAGTGACCCCAAAGGTAATTTTGGCATTTAAATTAAACCACAGTAGCTGTGAGCTTTTTTCCTTGCCAATTTCCAGACAACTGTGCTCAAAGCCAGTGCAGCAACTCTGTGCCCTGTAAAGATCCCACACAGGAGAATGGGATAACCAACTCTTCAGCCAGTGGATTAACAGATTGTGAAAAGCCCTTCTCTAAAATTCCCCACAAGCATTTCTAATGATCTGTGGACGATGGGCTGATTTTTATTAAGTTTCCCACAAAGGTGAATTAGTGTCTTTCACTATGGCAACAGCAATAAAAGGATGTAGAATGAGTCCAAAAGGTCCTGGCTGCTGGGGAAATTGGTTGACATTCTGCAAGCCTATTCAACCAGGAAAGGGTTTCATTACGTGCTCTTCCCTCAGCTTGGTGGCTCCCATCACGTGTTCCCCTTCAGCCAGGGATGGGACAGGAGAGTCCATCTGAGAATCCCAGTCATGGAACTGGAGAGTAATTGAGGTGGGAAGGGAGGACTTTCAGAGGTCAGCTGGTCCAGCTCCCTGCTATCCAAACTTTTCCATACAACCATGTTTTCCATTCATAAAAAATTCCCTTGCAATTTGTCCTCGAGCTTCACCTTATCTGTCATTTCCTTGATAGAGCAGCTCCTTGGTGGGCTGTACCCCACCCTGCAACACCAACAGTGGCTCTCTGCACTTACAATCCTTCATGGAATCACAGAACCACCAAGGTTGGAACAGCCCCCCAAGGTCACTGAGTCTGACCATTCCCCAGCGCTGCCAAGGCCACCACTGCCCCCTGTCCCCAAGGGCCACCTCCACACAGCTTTGAAACCCCTCCAGGGATGGGGACTCCACCACTGACCTGGGCAGCTGTGTCAGAGCTTGACAATCCTTTCTGTGAGGAATTCTTTCCTAAAATCAATTGAAACCTCCCCTGGCCCAGCCTGAGGCCGTTCCCTCTCCTCCTGTCCCTGTTCCCAGATCCCAAATCCCCCCGGCTGCCCCCTCCTGTCAGGGACTTGTGCAGAGCCACGAGGTCCCCCCTGAGCCTCCTTTGCTCCAGGCTGAGCCCCTTCCCAGCTCCCTCAGGATTCTCCATCCCTTTCCCAGCCCTCTCAGGAATTCTCCAGCCCTTTCCCAGCTCCCTCAGGATTCTCCAGACCCTTCTCCAGCTCCATTCCCTTCCCTGGACACGCTCCAGCCTCTCCATGTCCTTTTCTGAGGATGTCAGAATTCCTGGTGAGGCTGATCAAATATCATCCCCTGTTTTTTTCAGGAGGGGGAATGGTGCATCTGAAGGATTAAGTGGCTCAGCACATTCCTGTTGTCAGGCTTGGCCTGAACACAGCAAAATGGAGCACCACAACAGCTCTGAGGAGCCCTCAGAGCTGCCAAAGGGGGATCCAAGCTGCTCTGTCAGAGCAAACAGCAGCAGTAAGGAGGGATGAGAGCAGGGAGAAGGAGCTGTAGGGAGTGCTTGAGGTCACAGCCTGAGAGCCCTGATCAATAAAAGTAAATGGTAATCTTCCCCCAAGGAAATGTTCTGTACCTTTCAATCTCATTTTGTCTGGAGCTGATCTAAGCAGAGGGGAAAGGCACTGACTTCTGTTACTTTTATTTACTGAAATGCTGTGTCCTGACTCTCTCAGCCTCTCCTTCATTGTCAATTTACCTTACTTGAAACCCTTCCAGTTTGAAAAATGATTTGTGAAGTGGTCCAGCATCACTTCTTCTTTCTACAGCACTACCAGTAGAACACTGCTCTTAAAGCACAGATCCCCCAGACAGCAGGGGAAGAAACCCTTTCAGGACAGCAGCTGCACACTGCAATGTGCTGTGTTTATGGAAAGAGTAAACACGGAAAACAGACACATTTGGTTTTAATTCACTTTGACTGACCCAAGGAGTCCTCCCCAGAGATAATGCTCAGGTCAGCACATAAATTTTCAAGTAAGTGTGCATGATTTTCGCTGCATGTTAAAAAAGCCAGGAAGACGTGTGGGGAAGGATTTCTGAGTAAAGACACTGACACAAAACTGGTTTTATTGGGGGCTAATTCAGCAGCCAGTGCAGCAGCACTCACATGGCACAGCTCAGCCCCTGTGAAACCTGCTCCTGTAGGCAGAAGCACCTCGAGTCACCAGAGGCAAGAGCCAGAGGCTCAGACAACCCATGGAATAATCTCCTGCCCTGCAAAGAGCCTCACTGCAGCCAGCAGATGAAATCACGGGCTCGGATATCATTCAACACCGCTATCGCAACTCGACCCGCGCCTACAGCTCCTGGGAAACAGTTCCCACTTCTCCCATCCAGCCAATTTTCAGGTGAGTTGAAGGAACTTTGTCATAGAAGACCAAATTTTATATTAGTTTTATTTTATATTAGTCCTTTGTAGCAACAAAAATCTGGAAGCAGATGCCAGAACAGAGCTCTTTTAATTATAACCCAAATGTTGTAACGTTTTACGTCCTCTGCTGCAAGGCTGGACCACACTGTGGAGCCCTGGCTCTCCTGGACTCCACCTCATCAAAACATCCCTCGTGGGCTTTGCCTTAAGCATCTGTTTATGTGTTCTGCTGAGCCCAAGCCCTGCAAGGCAACTGCTGCTTTTGTTGATAATGGTGACAATTTCAGGGCTTTTTTAAAAAAGAAGCTTAAGTGGTCTCAAATTCAAATCTCTTGCACTGCTTTGAAATTTGAAAATCTTGAGTTTACTTCTAACAGAGATGTAGCTGGAAGCACAGGAGGACAGCCCTGATGGCCACCAATTTATCTTAATTCTCCAAACTCAAGCCAATTGCTCTCAGTATTATTCCACTGAGGAGGTGGTATTGATGAAACTCAGCCAAATACGAGGGCAAAATCCCTTTTTTCAATTAGATTTTTTTTTTAACATCTCCAAAACAGAGTTCCACCATGTGACAACATCTTGAATTGATTGAGCTATGGGCACTCCTCGTTCCTTTTTGTGTACTATGAAATGTAGGAAACACAGATGCTGCCTGTTTAAACTGTCAAACAAGTTTCCTGATGGTAGCTCTCGTGTCTGCTACAGACTTGTTGGTTTAACAAATGTTGTGAATGCAAAGTTGGAACATGTGTGTAAAATATTCCAAGCTACAAACATCAGAATCATCAGAAACTTGCTGAAGGGTTGTACCAACTCGAACAGCCCTGGATTTTGCCATTTCCTACTTCAAATACAACCACACTTAATTGTGAAAAACCTCATCAGCCAAACCAGGAGACTTGCACAGGACTGCAGGCAGCTCAGCAAATAGCTGGCACATGAAATACCTTCCATTTTTCTTATTCAAGTCAGCAACAACAGCAATACTGCAGGTAATTTATGGCCTCCTTACTCCTTGACAAACAGGAGGAATAACTGGGTGAGAACACTGTGAAATCTCAGATAATGCATCCCAAGGCCAGACCCCATCTTTCCACACACATTTCCATAGGTGGAATTGTTGAGCAGTGTGCCAAGCAAGAGATCTTGGTGGAGCTGCCACACCAAGGGGACCAGTGCAGGTGAGCAGCAGGAAAAGGGACAAGGCCAGGGCTGAAAACTCTCAGAGAGGGGTGAAATCACAAGGGATGTGGTTATTCTACTGGGCTTGTGATGTCAGAGGTAACACAATTCAGACAAACCACTGAGCTTATAAATTCATGTTCCACCCTAACTCCAACATTTTTTTGGAGGACAAGTGTTTACAGCTTGGCTAAAGAACGTGGCTACGTCTCGATCCAGAGGATTTTTATTTCCAGTAAAAACAAGATGTATAGACAATTATTAGCTGTATTTTTAGTACTACCAGAAGGTTCAGGAGATTGTAAACCTGATTTTACTTACTATAAAATACAATAATGAACATTGGTACAGAGAGGTTTGAGAAGGATCCCAGATGTTGGCTGGGAAAGGAACTGGAGAACCACTTTCTTCTTATGTCAAACTTCTCATTAAATATCCAACCACCAATGTCAGAATTGAGCTTTTTATTAAATACCCAGCTATTTCTACACAGCACCAGTGATTGCAGGGCTTCTAATGAGGATGGACTGCTGGCTTTTGAAGGCACCATTTCACCTGTGCTTGATGCAGAGCAAGAAGAAATGAACGTGCTCAGTGGAGCCCAAGCATGGGCAGCTCGGTGAAGGCCAGAAGTGTTTGACTTCCCTGATTTCACTTTTAAGAAAAGTGGAGTCACTTCTAAAGGCCTCAGCAAACACAGAACAGGAGGAAGCCATTCCCACTCAGCAGCCTGGATTTTAATCTCTTACCTGGCACAGGGTGACACTCAGGGAGGGCAGTTCAGTGACGTTGGCAATGCTGGGAGACTTCAAAGCACTTTCAAGAACCAGCAAATTAAAAAATAAGGTGCCCATGGGGAGAGTCATGACTTTGAGAAGCTGCAGCTCCAAGGCATTTTGGATCAATGTACAGAGTGCTGCTCATGGGGCTTAATGAAACAATTACAGCCCTCCTGCTGATTGCCTTTGTTTTGTCCCACGAATCAATAGATTATCCACTGTAAATGTCAGCGTGTTCCTGCTCTCCCAGGTCACTCTGCAAGCACACAGCACTTGGCTAAACGTACCTCTGAACTCCTGTCACAGACAAATTCTCACTTTCTAAGAAGTCTGAAGAACTGAAAGATGCTCATAGGTGCAGAAGAAAAACTGAGGGCACAGCAGTAACAAAGAAACACAAAGGAAGTGGGGATGGAAAAGCAGCTGTTTAAAAGTATCAGAATCTGCAGTGGGGATTCCTCTCTGCATAAGGGAGGTGGATTTTGACAACTTCACTCCTTTGGACTGAAGGTTTTTTTTTTAGGAAAGTTCTGTCTTTTCAGGAATATCCATTTTTAATTTTAGCAAATCTCACTTTTCTATTTAATTGTTCTGCTTTCCCCCAGTGTGTAAATACTCTTTTTATTTCACAATACAAGGCAATAAAAGAAAAGCATGAATTTAATGTATTAAAATCTGACCAAAAGAAGATCCAGAAGCTCCAATTTCATCATAGTGCACTGGATTCCTAGGATATCTCCATCCTGCTAACAGAGGCTGAAAACCTCCTGAACACAGGAGGTTTGAGAGGATCCCCTGGACTGATCTGAGGTGAGGAGTGTCAGGAGTGATCCAAGGCCAGGCTGGATGTGGCTTGGAGCAGCCTGGTCCAGTGGCAGATGTCCCTGCCCAGGAAAAGCAGCTTTTCACTCCCTTTACCAGACCAGCTTGGCAAGGAGAATGTTCAACACATCTGGGATTTTATGGACTGCAAAAGTATCAGGATGAGGATAATCTCAATTTGAGGACACACAGAGCAGCTGATGGAGCCTCTTCCAGGTTTCTGGGTACTGCAATTACTGTATTAATTAAAAATAATAATTAATTTAAAATTGGGAATCTTGCTTTCTCAGCTGATGTGTCTTTGCTTTCATCTTGAGCAACAGAGTCAAATACAGTCACAAAACAAATGGGTTGCAGTGCCCTTGGCAATGAAGTGTTGCAGTCTCCTGACCTCTTATTTCACTATTAGAAATATTATTTCAACATCATTTCACTCCCTGCACAGGTGAGGAAGAAATCCTGGTATCCAAGTAAGACTAAGAAGGAAAGGGGGATATGGAGAGAGCAGAAAAATGATGCACCTTAGACATTATTAATGCTCCAGCTGCACATGGTTTGGTTGGAACATGGAAAGAAGCAGCACCAAAAGCATTTTGGGACAGGTAAATCTGCCAGCTGACCCCTCTGTGATTGACCTATGGATCTTGATTTCAGTAATTTACTGACAGTAAAACAGATCTAATAAATTCAGTGTTATAAAATCTAGATTATTTGTCTTGAAACAGCTTTATTCCTGCCTTTTAACAAATTTCTGCTTTATTCAACTAAAACACCACTGAACTTGGGTCAACCCCATCTGACAACTATAATTTTTTTTTTTCTGACAGGCCTCAATTAAAAGCAGATTAACAAATTAAACTCAGACTGAGATGTTAATAAAAGAGACTCAGAAAATTTGGATACTCAGACAAGAAATAACTTTAATGCTACAATGACCTGAGCAGGCTGGAAATGCCATCTGGTGGTTGCAGGTTCAGAGCAGTTAAGGAGAGAAAAATTATGTTTGCTGGGACAGTAAGGGTTGGATCTCCATTGCATTTTACTGAAATGTTGTAGATAAACAGCAAAGAGGGACCCGTGTTAAGCAGAAAGATCAGTGATTATAATTTTGAAAAAGTAACATTTATTTGCCACTGTAAACCACTGAAATAATTGTTGATTACTGGAGCAGCTGGCACTAGGGCACCACAATAAAAAAGTGGATCAGTGGGGCATATATTTAAGAAAGCTCAATAAATTATCTTAAAAATGTGAATTTTGGAGAGGTAATTGGGATTTATTAGTTTAAAACAAACCCAGCAGGTTGAGCTGGTGCAAAGTGGAACCTCAGTGATGGCTCTGCACGGGCAGGACCAACTAAACCAGGGTCACTTGCAACCACAGGGATGAAAATTAGATAAAGAGTATAAAAAACTTCCAATATTTAAGTATTTAGTGCACAGAATGAGTCCAAGGAGCTTTGCTAGAGATGAATGCACGGAGTGAGGGATCCCCTCAGGGGTGGTGGATGTGTCCTTGCTCTGTGCCAGCCTGGAGGAGACAGGGGAGAAGCAACAAACACTTTTTGGAAGTCCCATCCAGCCTTCACTTCCCATCTCCTGTGCAGCCATGGAGTGAGAATTCCAGCAGAATTCATGGGATCCCATTCCTCAACTCAAGCTTTCTGCCATCAATGCAGTGCGCTGCCCTGAATTTACTTTTCTGTTCCACAATGCCCCATTGATTCTGCCTGGACAATGACAATCAGATGTCACAGACAAAGGGAAATGAATGAAATCTGACACATTTATTTAAGCCTGAGGCAGACTAAATTATAAATAAATCCTGCTTTTTCTGCAGCACAAAGGTTGCAGACTGACTGTCCCTGTGGACTCTGCTCTCCTCTCAGTACTTAACAGACTTTCCAACACTTTCTTTTGTCCTGATAGCAATCTCTCAGCAGGACTCTTGGCAGACACATGTATTATGTGTCAAAACTGAAGTGGAAATAACTGATGGGGAGCACAAAAATCTGATGGGAATAGTTATAATAAGGAAATGAATAAACATCAAAACAGTAAAACATAACCAGAAAGAATAGAGCCAGGAAGCTTCTGAGCTGCTACTCATGTGAGATGAGCAGCAAGGCCACTTTCAGAGTTAAGACTCTTTTGTATTAATATATGTTGTACTTAGATTTATATGCTAATTTAATTAATTTCCATTCTTATTTTAATGCTGTTAGAAAACAAAGCTCTCACGAGATGAGCTTTAAATGTGCTATGGAATGTGTATAGTAGATTAATTTCTAGACCACTTTTATTCAGAAACCCACTGACCACAGCTAGCTAGATTTAGGATGAGTTACTATTGTGCATCTGCTCCTTTGATCCATCACTTTGACCAACCAAAAAAACCCAAATCATTTGTCAAGTGGAAAAATAATCCAGTATTTTACATTCAGTCTGTGGGACTGAAGGTGCAGCTATATAAATATAAATATATTTATAAATATACTGGGTACAAGGTGTGGCTACAATGCTTTGGGAAATGCTGATGATTCCCTGAAAATTGATGATTTCTGCCCTAAAAATTGCCTCCACCCTTCCAAATGCAGAATCTTCCTGTAGCAGGGCTGGGGCAGAATGAGCAAGAAGAGGCATTAAGGCTTGAGTGGAGATGGAGGGTCTGATCAGGACAGCACATAAAACTGCCTGGAGGATTATCTGGGACAGCCAGGATGAGAAGGAATTCAGAAAAAACACAGGGCTGATCAGGCTGGAGCTTCAGAGTGATCACCTGGCAAGGAAATACATGGAATTTCAGAAAGATTGATGGATGCAGACTCCACAGGAAAAGTGGGACTGAAAAAGTGCCACCAACATCTCAAGCCCTGGTGCTGAGCTTTGAGAAAGTCTCGTTCAGGAATCCAGATTTAGGTGGAATTCTCCAGCCAATTAGCTGGAAATCTTCAGTCAGAAAATGATGCAGTGTTTGGTTATCTTTGTGCACACAACCCAAATTTCTGTGTTGCTGGTTTGGCTCCTTCATTCAGAGACAGGTTTTGTTCAAGCAAGCTGAACTCAAATCAACAGCTACTCCTGTCTTGTCTCCATTTGTCAGAAGTCTCTTCATTTTATTTTATTCCATTCAGAAAAGAAGTATCATTTATATTTCATGCAATCTCTTATTAATCTGGCTGGCTGGAACTGAAACTTTGTTCCAAAGCAGGTCATGGATTTTGAACATGATTTTAAACTTGCAGGTCCCCCTTCTAATCACTGCTACCCTTTGATGGATTCTTTGATTTTGCTGTTCACTGGACATTTGGTCAATCTCCAGGGTAATGAAATTCCTACAAACTAATGCAGAAATTGCATTTAGAGCTATTATTTCTTGCAATAATTCACAGAGACTGGAAATAACTTTATTTTCTACACTTGCAAGTCAAACAGGCCTGCTAAAAAGCAATTACAAACTCAACATGCTGGTTCTTTTGCATTTACTGACAAGTGTTGATGCTGGAAATGTGTAAGCTTCCCATTTTCTTTCCCATTAAAACAAGCAATGGCATTTTTTAGCACAGGTCACAACTCTGCATTTTCTTACCACCATTTTATGTTCATTTATCAACAGATGACAGAACAAGGCAACCTTACATTGGGGATTGACTCTCACAAACCAGCTACACTAAAAAAAAAATTTATAAAATAGTTTGTGCTAAGTTAAATATCTTTAAATTCAATACCTGTCAATGATAATGTATTAAATAAAATTGTAATAGTGGTGAATTTTCAGCTCCACTGAAGTCACAGGTGAAATTTACAGAACTTCATCCTTAGCCTCTGTCCCTGTTCTAAAAACAGGGATGGAGGTTTCAGTCCTCAAAAATACTGCAACAGTTTCCTTCAAAAGTGACACAAAAGTGAGTCAGGCCTCAGCAAACCACACCAGATGAACTCAGTTTGCCTGGTTTTGCTGTTAAATATAAATCCATATTTGAGTTGAGTACAAGCCAGGAGCCCAGGGTGCTGCAGCCCCAGAGGAGCTCAGAAAGGGAAAGCTTCAGACTCCCAGGAAATGGTCATTTACCTCAGAGCTCCCACTAAGGACAGCTTCAAGCTGTGCTCAGCTTCCAGGTTTGTACTTCTCTCACTTTCCTTTAACTGCAGTCCTTAAAAGCTCCCCAAGAGAAACAGAGCATCAGATAAAAGTCTAATCCAAGGCATATCAGTAACAAATAGGGGCACAAAGAGATGGAGCTCTCCAGGAACTCTCAGTGGGGACATCAAATCTGCTCCCTTGAAATTTAACAGAAACTTTAACTTCTCCAGGAGCTCAGTGAGGCCATCATTAAATGGCTTTGTCAACCTTTAAGATTTTGCAATTCCTAGTGAAATTCCTCAGTGCCTGTTAACTGATTTTATATCATATAAAATGTTTTTCTCATAAGCCATATGGGCATCACCACTTCCCAGCACATTGTGTAGGCAGAAAATGTTACACCATTTGACAGAGTGGTAAAAGTATTTTCTCCACAGAAAGGAATTCTTCATTATAATCTTCATGAGGATTATTTAGTGGTTCTCCCCGTGGCAGGAGGCTGAGGTAAGGCATGGACAAACTAGAAGGTACAGTGCAAAGAAACTTCTCAGTACCAGGCAACAGATAAACACACACCAGACATTTCTGCTGCAGACTGGGAGTACGTCAGTACTATACAGCCCAATTAATAAAACATAAAATGACTTTTTAAAGTTGCTATTGAAGCTGCACTATCAATAATATTACAGTATTACACTAATTTCATATCAAATAGATATGAAAAAACAAAGTTAAATCTGCATTGCACTTGATTCCCAAGTTCTTACGTCTGCTCCACATAAAAATTAATGATTAATAATATTGGCCAAGTGTTTAAAATTAAATCAGTGAATCTATGAATGATAGGAGATGTAACCCTCAGAGGGTAAAACTGAATTTGTTTCCTTTCTGGGGAAAAACCACCCACATATCCTTGAATAAGAATCTTTGTTCAAAGGCTAACAGGAAACTCCAAGTTGATTCCAGGTAAATACCAGCCCCTGTTTTCCAAGAAGATAAGAAATACAAATGAATTGGTAATGTTACAATGTTGTAATACATTACTAAATTATACAAGTGTTATTTCCCCAAATTCCTCCAACTTATATGACTTAATAGGGACACAGACAACGTTCATATATGACATAATAAAGTGCTTTCATAAAGGATCACAACTTCCTGTGTTTTCAACAGAAGTATTTACTAAAATGTTATTAAAGATGTTAACCCGTGAGCTGCTGCACCAGAAACAAAACAGTCAGTAAAAAAGCAGGAATATGGTATTTAAATCTTCCTGTACAATTCTGCAGAAAAAAGCACCTGCAACAAAACCCAGCAGTGGTACCTTATGTCTTTTTTTTTGTTAGCACAGTTCTGAAATGTGCACTGAGAGCTGCAAGATAAACCTTCTGAGCTCTATTTCACATTAGCCATGTGCATTGAAATACCCACTCTTGTTAGACAAAGGATAAGGCTTATACCAAAAACCACTGTGCCACTTGGCTGCATATCTTTGGTATATTTATAGTGCAACTGTTCTGCTTCTTCTCTGAAGGGGAAAGTTTTCCAAAGCACTGCATCCCCTGCCACTGAGAACCTACCACGAACTCCTTCACTCACTAGGACCTCTGACACCGACTTAACTGCCTTAAACAAGTGAAGAATGTGCAGTGAAAAGAATTTCTTCCTGTTTTTTAAACACACTGCTGAAAGAAAATCTGATCATGCCAGAAAGTAACAGCACGTTTCATTCCTCTTGCAGGATTTTCAGGAGCGTACAAATGCGAGCACGAATTCCACAGCAATTTTTAAGGACAGATATCCAAGGTGCTACTTGAAAACATCTGTAATTTAATGATTGTTAATCTAGATTTAGTCAACCTTTGTCTCTACCAAAAAAAAAAAAAGAAAAAAAAAAGGAAAAAAGACACCTGTTTTTCATTTTGCTTACTTAGAATTATTCATAATGCATAGAAAGGCTAGAACTACTTAATTAAAATATACTGCAAGCATGTTTTTCTAAACTTATATTGCTAAAGCCTTGCTGTACTGTAGATTTATTGGAGGTGGCCTTTACACACAGTACCATGTATTGACACAAGCCTGGCTATACACCTGTGTTTCAGCCTCTCTGAGTGGGCACAGCAGCACAGACTATGGTACAGAGCATCCCGTGGCAGTGCAATGAAATGTAGAGCCATTGAAACGTTTTCAGCTCCTAAACAAGAGCATTCTCTCAGAGCAGGTCTGCCCCACCAGACTTGCATACTGCTGAACGCTGGCCTCGTCACTGGGCCCCTTCCTCCTCTTCTTGTAGACGCTGTAAGGCATCACTGTTCTCTTGTGGAGCACTCTCACCCTGCCCAGCTCCTTCAGGCGCCCTTCGTCCACTGCAGAGGCAACCAGAGAACACAAAACCAGTTATTTGCAGTGCACACATCACCTTCATTTATGCCACTAAGTTCAGTGTGCATAGTGAGAGCTGGATGAAGTCAGAAAAGCCATCTGCAGATGAAAGCTGAGCTGAGCTGCAGAGTTCCTGAGTGGTGGCTGGGAACAAAAGCCAGTCTGCACAGGAACTGTGTGTGCAAGGTGTGAGAAGGTAGATGGTGCATCACACCTCTCTGATGGTGATGGATGGCCTTTCTGAGAACACTTCTACTGCTGTATTTAAAAATTCACACTTCCTTAGTGCTCCTGGAGCCAGCAGTCAAACTCTATCTGGGAAAGACTCAGACAGAACTGACCAGGAGAGACCATTACTGCCATTCCTTCCACCAGCACCAACTGGAACCAATGTATTAAAGCCTCCAGGCTGTTTCCTTAGGTAACATCAGGCACCAAACCACCCTCCCAGGTGAAACCTCCTGGCCCTCCAGCCCCACTCTGTTTTTCCCTCATTTTTACTGGTTTCTGAGTTTCATTCTAGGGGTCACATGTCCTCACTTCAAGTCTGATCCCTGAGCTCTGCAGATCAACAAGGTGAGCAGTGCAAGCACTCCTTGGGTGGGCACAACACAATTCCTCTTCAAAGATACACACACCACAGTTAAACCTTATTACCTTCACATACAGACCCCTGGTGACTTAATTTATCCAGAATCATACACTTGAGAGTGTCACTGAACACGTTAAAACTTCCTGATTTTTATGAAGCCCATTGAAGCTCCTACTGCTGAATAATAATGTTATATAGCTGCTGTGTGTCAGAAAAATTTCCTCTACAGTGCTAGGAAACTCTTTAAAGAAACTCAGAGAACATGCCACACATCTGAGGCCACTGCAGCATAAATTAATAAAATTATTACAAAATAGTGGTAAAAGAAATCTTGGACTTTTCTGAACTTTAGGTTCAAAAAGTCATCAAGAAAAGTCAACCCAGAATCTGAAAAATGAGTCTGAGAATAGAACCAAATAAATTCCAGTAAAAATAGAGATGCTTACTGGAATGTCAGTATTTTGGGACATAAACTATGCAAAGATTTCCTTTTGGACCTTCTTTCTGCTTTTAATTAATGCTTCTTTATGTTTTAAGACAAAGGAGGCCATGAAATGCTTTTCTGTGCAAGACAGGCTGAAGAACCTGCCCCTGTTCATCCACAGAAATGGCTTACAAACTTTTTTCTGCTGATTCCCTGAATTTAATGTGTGAAACTTAATGAAGGCTGCTTTACCAAGTTTGGAATGACTTCATTACTTTTATCTGTGTTTTGATTCCTGACATGAAAGCACAATGTGTTTCTTAAGACTTAACTGGCAAAACATGGTTTGAAGGAAGAAAATCTGAGTAGTACTTGCTAAGATTGTGCTCTCCACTAATTATTGTTGGCAATTGCTTTAGATAAACACCAAGTCAAAAACAGTTTATGGCTTTCTCCCCCTCTTTGAAATCCATCAGGTTTTTGATGTGTGGCCAACACCCACCTCCCTGATATCCCAATAGGTTGGGTTTACTACCAGCCCTTCTGCCTCTTCTGTGAAATCCTCCTCTTTCCTCAGAGTTCACCAAGGAAAAAATGTGCAAGCTTAGCTTCTGGAGGTGACACAAGTGTAAAGTTATTTTAACTTCTTAAATTGGAAAGTTTCTATTTACTGCACCTCTAGGCTGACTCTCAGTCTGTGCCCTGAGATGGATTCAGGCCAAGCTGAGCCCTCACAGCTCCGTGCCAAAAGCACTTTAGAGCTGTTCAGCACTCACAGTTTGATACTCATTGATTTCAAACACTGCCCAAGCCTGATACCCTGGGTGAGTTCATCTTCTGGCCTGCAGTGCTCCTGGCCCCAGATTTGATTTCTCTGAGTGACTAAAGCTACTGTACCTTTGCTTTCACTGCAGCCCTCCTGGCTCAGCTGAACTCTGTTCTTGCTCTTGTGCCCTTACTCCACTTTTACTCGTTACCCTCTTGCAATGAAAAATAACATTCCAAATTTCTACAATGATTACCTGTTCTTCTACTGACTCCCTTCAAAATCAAAGCTTTAATAACAAAAATAACCTTCTGGAAAAGTACTTAAATACAGGTAATTTAAACTCCATCTGAAAAAGAAACCTTTCACCAAGATGTTAAGTATAAGTAAAATAATCTCAGATACATAGTTAAGATTTTAGAGATGGCAAATAGGAACTTGTGTCACCATCAAAACAAATCTAAAAGCCAAAACTCAGCCTCCTTTTAGTTGCTGCTGGTCTGGAGGCAACATCATGGGAATTCAGGAAACTATTCCCTTTAAACACAATTTAAACATAAGCAGAACAAATTTAAGATAATTTAATGGAAAATAAAAGCAGATTAGGCTCTGGCACAGTTTAACAAAGAAGTTACTCTCCCAATAAGAAAAATTAAATGTCTGCTGCTGTTGAGTGGCACATGGTTAAATTTGCTTTCTACTCAAGATGATGCCAATTGAATTCTAACAGCCTGTGTGGCTGATGCTGGGATACAGCAGCAATCACAATTCAAAACGAGACCAAATGCTTTCTTTAATAAAGTTCCTAGTTGAAAAGAAGAAAAAGCCATCCTATTATTTCCAAGCTTTAGTGTCTTCCATTCCTGGAAAGACCCTGACTGATCAGTGGAGCAGTATGTTAGGGCAACTTCAGTCATGACTGGAATTACTGAACACAGTACTGATACCACTAAAAAGTATTTTAAAGGGTTTATTTTTTCCTCATCACTCTTTCTCATTTTTCACCTCTGAGCTGTTGATTTATTGTAGTCTACAGAAGGGACACTGTCATTTGACATAAAAACCATACAGGGTTTCATCCTTTAATTCAGTTATATCCATCAATATTGTCTGGATGGTAGATACATAAAATACAGAGCAATCAATTATGTAGATTGAAAATTCCTGTAGTTTTAGGAAACTGGGCAACTGCAGCTGCCAGCTGAAAACAGAAATATTATCCTGTAAGTATCAGAGCTAAAAATACAGGTGAGTTCTTGCTAAATAAATTGTCTGTCACTTCTTTCTTTTCTCCCCTACACTCCTAAAGCAGAGAATTATTTATGCTGCAGTTGTCTATTGAAATTTGAATATAGGAAAGATTTCACTCCTAATTCAACCTTGCCACCATGACCCCATATAGACTGCAGAGAGGAGTTCAAATGTTCTGTTCCCAGCCCCAGAGCAGTTAAATGGCATTCACACATGGAGGATTTCCTTTCTGAAAGCTCGAAGCAGATCAGATACGTTGCTAAGTACCAGCAGAAAACAAAGCCAGGAGCAGGAGGGATCCAAAGGCTCTCCATGCACTGGGGTGTCTTGGCAGGCACTGGTGTGAGTTCCTGACCCAGCTCACACACCCAAACTGCACCAAAACTGCTCAAAGCAGCCCCAGCCTGCACTCACCCAAGCAAAGGCTCCCACGCTGCAGGGATGAGGAGCAGGAAGCCTGACAAACTCCTGGGCACTCCAGTCCTTATTTCTTTGCTCAACCCAAACCAACTTCCCCCTAAAACTACAAGCTCCCTCCCAAACCAAAACATCATTTTCAAATGCTGATGTGCATTCCTGCTGAAATATCAGGAATAAGGAGGAGTGATTTCACCTTTTTCATTCCCAGCAAGCTGGACAAGCAGTGTGCTTTTGAAAGAAATCCTGAACTTCTTGGTTGGGATTTTTTTCTTACAGCTCAGGCGTGGATTAGCATTTTTTAACGTTATTTTGGGAAGCCCACATCCAAATGCTTTTATTCTTCACGTGCATTAACCTTTATTATTATTCCCTAATATAAGCTGAAGTGAAAACCAGGTCCATCTGGTCAGAAAGCTGGGTAAGCAAGTGCAAAGCTGGACAAGTGAGGCTTGGAGTGGAGAGTGAGCTCTGCAAGAGCCTGGGAGCCAACACCACGCTGGAAAAAGGGTGATGGCTCAAAGGTTTCTGCAGCAAACTCTTACTGAATCAGCTTTTTGGTGGTGGCTGAGTTGGGCCAGGCTGGTTTTGATCAACAGGGATGTGGAAGGGCAGCCTGAGCTGCAGCATCCTGTACTGCTCCTCTTTAGAGCCATGGCACCTCTTCCCTCCTGCCCTTGGACAGACTCCTCACAAAAATGACATTTTTTCATTTCTCAGGGGTATAATCTAGAGATGGAAGCAAATTAGCTTTTCTTTTAAAGTGTCTTTTTCTATTTACAGGAAAACAAGTGAAGAAATAATTAAAGTGACAAATTTATTGACTTTCCTAATTTCTAAATAGGAGAAAGGACAACTGCTCATTTCCAAAACAACCCACATTAGTCACAGGAAAATATTTCTTATATTTTCTGTACAGAATGGACTCAGAATTAGTAAGAAGCCAAACTGAAGACTGGCATTTGTAACTCACAGAAAGAAACATGGAACCCTTGCTAAACTCTGAAATGATGCTGGTTTTGATCACAAGTTTCAGTTTCTTTTAGTGCTCCTTCAACTCCTGGGAATAATGAAAGGATTTGGCCATCACCACTTTGTAATTCTGCATCCGTACTACACAGAGAATCTGGATTTTTCCCCCACCACAGCAGGATAAAACAGTGAAAGAAAGAAAGGAAAAGGCAAAGAACTAACCCTAATTCAAAAATTAAAATATTTAAACCTGTGTCATTAACTGAAACATGTGATTCGCTCTGAAAGCAGACATTGAGGGAAACTGACATTATAAATTACATTTCCATCTTGCTTAAAAATGGAATATTAAAAGAATTATTTTTACCTCTAAGCATTAAATCCACAGAACAAAAAATATGAAGATAAACACTTGACAACTGTGCTGCATTGCACAGTTTTTAAAGATAAACAGAATGTTCTGATTTTTATAATCAAGAGAAAAAAAAAGTTAAAAATTCCATTTACAGGGAGATGAAAAGTTTCATGATACTCAAGCTTTCCACTAGGTGTAAAAATGATGAAAAGAAGCACCATCCCTTGCTGGTTACACTATGGTGATGTTAATTTATCGGAGAAACACTACAGCCTTGTTGAATTTTTTTTTAGAGAAAAGCTACATCTGGTTTACATGACCTTGTCACAGTTAATGATCAATGATTTTAAAACAAAAAAACTGCAAAGGGAAGAAACACATTAACTTTTCAAATTCTATGACTGAAACATAGGAGATACTAATTACTGGAAATCGAAAATTATTCTACTGCAGTCAGAAGCCAAATCTTTCTGACCTTTGAATTTAAGCTCATTTCTTACTCAATTTAAAGCATAATTTCTTTTGTTCACCAGCAAAGTATAGGATGTCATCCTCAAAACCAAAATGGACAATCAGCAATACCCATTAATAGTCACATTTATATAAAACAGTGAATTGAAATGTGCTTTTTCTCATACTGCTTCTGTCAAACTAGACTCATTCATTAAAGAATATTAAAGACCCCTATGCCTTGGGGTACAAAAATACTAACTCAAACCAAAATAAGAGTACAGTTAAAATGAAGCATAAACAACAACACACAAAAATTCAATGAAAAGAATTCTTAATTAAAACCAGAAAGCACAAGTCACAAAGGAAGTACAGTAAAACGCTCAGGATATTCTCAATCAGCCAAATCTTTGCAGTTACTCTAACAAAAAAAGGAACTTTTCAAACCACTGTTCAGAAAGAACACGTTCCTAAGAGGAAAAATGCACCTTTATCAAAACATTCCTGACGATCCTTAAAACAGGGGAATTACAGTTTTAGAGGTACAGGGATCCTTAAAATGGGCAAAGAAAGGAAGCTGCAACGAGGGGAAATCCTGAAGGCATCTTCTGGCCCAAACTTTTGGGCTCTGTGCTGGACTCCAGGAGTGGTTGGCGGGGCGCAGCTCCAGGCGAGGAGCGGCAGAACGCGCTCGCTGCGGGAACGAGAACCCGTTGTCCTGGGACTCCCCTTACTCCTGCAGTAAACAGGAGCAGGGGCCAGTGGGAAACATTTCCTGTGACTGCAGCAATTCACAGCAGCTCGGGGCTCAGCTGCAATTCACAGCTTCTGCCTTACCTGGAAACAAAGCCTGACCACGGCACTCAGCACTGAAATCCAGCTGGACACGTTTGAAGGAGATGCACACAAAACAAATGCATAAATTCCCAGTTTATCTGAGCACAGAATGTTTATGTTTTCCTACCTCAATACATTATCCTGAAAAAAAGTGACTGGAAAATGTCTACTGAAGGGCAAGATTTAAATCACAGAATGACAGAGCCATTCAGGTTGGAAAAGCCCTCTAAGACCATCAAATCCATCTACTGCCAAACCCACTAATCCATGTCCCCACATCCACACAGCTTTTAAATCCCTCTAGGGATGGGGACTCCAACACTGCCCTGGGCAGCTGTGCCAGTGCTGGACAACCCTTTCAATAAAGAAACTTCTCCTAATACCCAACCTGAACCTCCCTTGGATCAGTGGGTGCTGTTTCCTCTTCTCCTGTCAAGGACTGATACTGATAGTTCCCCAAGGATTTGCTTTTTAGGAATGCAGTGCTACTACCTAGTAGTACCTGGGAAAATGTTAGTTAAATGGGACTGAACACTTCCCATCTAAAAAATATCAGTGCCTCCAAAGTTGAAATACTACCACAAAAAAAAAAAAAAAGGAATATAATCTAGCTGATGGCAAGTTGACAACGATAACTTTTCCAGTTTTAGATGTTCTTCCAGAGGACAAAATGAAGTAGTCACTTCAAAAGAAGTCAAATCTCTAACACTATTCTTGATGACTTCAGATACAAGAAATGAGGATGTGAACTGCCAATGAAGAATATTAACTGCACATGCAGGGCATTTTGGGGTTTCCTTTTCTTTTTTTTTTTTTCCCTGTTTTAACTACACTTTTTGGTTATCTAATCAACTTCCAGCCTTCAGGTTAAGTGCAGAGAAGGGCCCAAAGCAGAAGCACAGCAGGTCCAGCTCTGTTTTGAAGGCAGGGCACTGTGAGATGGTCTCACATTGCTGTCACACTCTCATTCCTGTGCACGCTCTCCCTATCCCAGGTTTCCTGACTGCAGCCTCCAGGCCCTCAGCAGTCTGCACAAGGCAGTTCTGCAGATCAGAACTAGCAAATCAAAGCTTTACAGGATCATTCGTGACCTGACTCGTTTCTGGTGGGCCCCACAGGCATTTCTAACGCCCAGCTCTGATTCTGGGGAGTTTTATTTGCTCTCAGTCAGCACTGGGGAACCTGACCAAGTTTTCTGCTGCATCAGATGTGTGTCCCCCCCACTTCTCAGAACCTCTGTTAGCTGTTTCCATTCCTTGAAGTACCCAAGTCATTTAGAACAACATAGGAATGTTCTGCATTTTGACTTATTCATTTCTCTTCAGAGACAGAAGGGGAAATCACAGTTAAAACCCAATGAGCACTTGGAAACAGCACAGGAAAGCAACTCTAAGTCACTGGCTAAAGGGAGTGAAAACTGCACAGAATTCTCTGCAGAGACTTTAGCAAGGGACCTGCCATCTCAAGAACATAACCAAAAGTGAGTCTGTCACTGGTGGGAGAGACACATTAAACATGTTATTAAATCTGTAAATTAATGGTTGAGAATTGTGATGTACCTTAAATAGGAAAGATTAAGGGTGGTGATGGTGGTGGAGATGATAGGACAAGGGGGAATGGCTGCAAGCTGCAGGAGGGTTGGATGTAGATGGGATATTGGGATAGAATTCTTACTTCTGAGGGTGAGGAGGCCCCAGCACAGAGTGCCCAGAGAAGCTGTGGCTGCCCCTGGATCCCTGGCAGTGTCCAAGGCCAGGTTGGATGGGCTTGCAGCAGGTTGGGATAGTGGAAAGTGTCCCTTCCCATGGCAGGGGATGGAAGTGGATGGGCTTTAAGTCCCTTCCAACCCAGATCATTCCATGGAAAAAAATAACAAAGAGGAAAAAATCTGAAGGAGCAAAAGAGTTAAATACCATGTATTAAAATACTTGAACTGCATAGAAGCGAACGTGGCAGAAAGCAGCAAGAGGATCTCTCAGAAAGAAGGGCAAAGTCCTCGTTGAAACTGATATGTGAGGAGGAAAAAAACCAGAGATGAGAGTCAAGCAGAGAACTACAAATGCAAACATTTCCATGGAATAGGAAAAATTGAAGCAATTGGCAGTAGCTTATCAGCTAAATAAGTAAGATTACAGCAATTAATTTGCTGGCTAAATTAATTAAAACATGGAATCAATTATGCTCCACGTGAGGAGCTGGGATGATGTCACCGGAGCAGGGAGTGAAGAAGGATCATTCCAGAAGGTCTGACCCTGGCACAGGTTTTCCTGGTGGATGCTGGAGTGGGGCTCAGCACATGCCTGTGGTGTCCCTTCCACGGCTCTGTGCCTGGGCCTAATTACAGCTGTTAACTTTTATCACATTTGGAAACCAGGCCCACACGCTCATTGTCCTCAGCACGAAATAAATCTGCACGATCGCTCTTGTCCTGCCTTACTGAACTTTTAATTCCTGTTCTTGTGCTCCTAACACCTTCTGCATATGGAAAATGATTCCTACAGGACTTGGCAGTCCTTGCCCTTCCCCACACTCCCCTGAATCTTCAACAAAAAGAAAAAAAAAAGCGGAATTATTCTGCTAGAAAATCAAATACCACAACATTCAGTTGTATCTTGAGCATAAACCCATCTAAGAGTCACCTCTTCAATGCAAAGAGAAGAGAAAAATGCCAAGATATCTTCATTTTTTAAGCAAAATCCTCAAAAAAAAAAAAAA
>VZRX01022871.1:75091-134507 GCA_013398075.1 Notiomystis cincta
AAAAAAAAAAAGTAATTTCAAAATACATCCATTTGTTTCACAATCTCTATGATGGTCATCTTGGATTAACACACTTGTGAGAGTTTTGCAGTCCAAGCCAAAGGTGCCATGAACCACACCAGAAGTGAGACAATTGTGCTGCTCAAGGGGCACTGGTTTACTCTGCTACAGATATGTTAAAAGCTTAAATATTTAAAAAGCATATTTAGAATAGCAATAAATCCAAACTTTAAAATCACTAATATTTATTAAAGTTTACATTTTCTAACACCCCCTCCCCCCAGTTTATGCCATGGCAGTTGCTTAGGACCCACAAATTAAGAGAAAAACATTTCCTTTTTATTACAGAAGCACTGCATATGTGGCTAAAACCCCATGCCAGTCATTTCAATTTAATCTAAACATACTAAAAAGTGAGGGGAAAATGTGCCTGGCTACACCTTATTGGCATTACCTTCATTGTTTAAACATCTTCTACACTCCAGGATCACACTGGATTTAGAAGATGCATTCTGATGGCTCTAAGTGTTCATTAACTTAATTAGAAACAGATAGAAACTTGTAAAATGTGTCTGTTCTAGAGAAGCTGCTGGAAAGAACTGGGATATCTGTCTTTTTCTTGGTTATGGATTCAAATTTATTACCTATAGCTGTGATAATAGTGGAAAGTTAATTCTTTAGAAGACTTTCGTTTGTGATTTATCAGAGTTTATTTAAACTCTTTCCCAACTCTCTGAAGTACATAACACAATCTTTAAAAAAAAGAAATTATAAGCAGCAGTTGTTTTAGAGCAAAGCAGCAATTTCTCCCAAATCAGATGATTGCAGAGTTCTAAACAATTGGTTTAATGTTTTCCATCTGTGATAGGTTTGTGACCACATTTTCAGCGTCTCAAGAAGTTCAGTGCATTTCTCCTTGTAAACATTAATCTCTATCACACCACCCTTATAAACATTAACATATCCTGGCCTTTGCATTAATCCCTCTGCCTACATCCAAATCCCTCTGCCTACATCCATCCTACATGGATACAGCTCTCTGCCAGGGATCTGAACTCTGAGACGTGACCAAATGGCAACCACAGTTCACATTCAGCACACAAATATGTGATCGTGGCTTTTCTGTTCAAAGCACGAGGTGGAACAAAATCAGTATCACAGCAATACACTGAATTTTTAAATGATATTGTAAAATTAAACAGTCTCTGTACTGGATGGGAAAGAAAAGTCAACAAAAGTGTTCATAAACACAATAAATGTAAAACGTGTTTGAAGCATTCTTTAATAACCAAGTGCACTAAATTGTATATAAAATGTTTTAAAAATACAACACTAGAAATTATAGTTATTGAAACAGTTGTGACAAATTATTTTTCTAGTGAAAGCATTATGCACAAAACCATATATTTAAAATAAACAGAGTTTTGTATGACTGCTCATGCCTGTAGATTTCTGGTTTTATTTAAGTTTTATTTGCTAGAACGAATAACACTCAGTTTCTTGCAAGAAGCATTAAGATACATAATGCAATCATTACTAAGAGGATTCACAAGTTGTTCAATACTGGGATTGTTGTTTGCATTTTACTACTCTAGCTTACTATGAGCAGCAGAATAGATGAAAACATATAGAAAGATGTATTTCTAAACAAAGTTTTTTCAGCTTATATTCTGAAAGCTTTAAAAATCTGGTAAAAACATGTATTGAAAGTTAAAAGATTAAAAAGAGAAACACTGGAAATCTGAAGCTAATTTCTTTAGTTCAGTAACTCTAAAACTAGTGATCTGCTATGAACTCTTGAGGTATTACATGGAGTGGGTTTTTTACAGAGTGATTCTTGTGAGGGTGAAATGAGAATTTTCTGCCCTCTCCATAGCTTTGTAGTGTTCCAGGACTTTCTCCTGAGAAGGGGAGCTCAGGCACTGATTTTAGTGTTGGTTTGGGTTTAGGTTTTGGTTTATTCTGATGGTTAAGGCTTTCATGTGAACATGAGGCAATTTCAAAGGCTGTTTGGAATTCAACACGTGTCCTTTGCATGGCCACAGCCTTGCCCAGCTCCAGGGAGGCCACAGCCTGAGCCCTGGAGAGCACAGAACAGATCCAGCTCCTCTGGATCCCACTGCCTATGGTCACCTTGGCTCACACCAGCTGGAAACTGTCTAAAGCCTGAGTTCTTCTAAGGACTTCCACTCTGCTGGAGCAAGAAAGGTTTTATTGCTGTGTAGAGGTGGCAGATGCAAAGTCTGGTCTGCAGCAAGGAGTGGAATGATTGCTGGATCATTTGGCTTTGTAAGCTCTTTATTTGGTGTATCCAAACTACAGCTTCTTATTCACCTCTACAAATATCTATCAAGATGCTCAAGTTTGAATCCTACCATCACTTACTTCTACAGCTTGCTCTTGTCAAGCCCTTCTTCTCATTGTTTTACCTCTATGAACTTCTGCAAAATTCCTTCCCTGTTTCCACTCCTGTCTCTGCCAGCTACCCAAACCCTGATCACTTCAGAGACCCTCACTTCTAAAGCTTCCCAGTCTCACTCCACCTTCATTGCCAGCACCCGCAGGCAGCAATCTAAGTTCTACCTCTGACTATAGGACCTTGTCCCAGACAAATTTATTTGTTTAGAAGGAAACTGCTTTGTCTCTCCATATTCTTAATTTCTTCTACAACTCTCATGCTGCAAAAGATTTCTCCAGAAACTCTGAAAGACAACTAAGATACTTCCTTAGATCCCTCTCTTTGAAACCCTCCTCCACTGTGATGTTTACAAAAAGGTCAGTTTAGTTTAATACTATTTAGTCTATTAATAGACTACAATTTAGTCTACTACTATAATTGACCAGGAAACCCAGAAGTGCCTCTCTCTCTTTTTATCCCACCCTTCTGCATCCATCATGGTTTGTGTTAACCATACCCTCTGGAGCAAAGAATGTCTTGTCTCTAAGAACACACAAAGCAGAGGCAGAGGAGCCTGTGTTATGCCTTTGTTATGTGCAATTTTTCAACACTGAAGAAAATACTTTCCTTTTAATTAATGTATTCCATTCGATGCCATTTTGATTTCACTCTATTATTAGATCTGCAGGAAGCTGAGCAGATGTGTAGTAACTTAGCCAATTTATCAGCCTCAGCAAACGAAATGGTTAAGACAGGAAAAGCACTGAAGTCCTTTTGAAGTGCAGCTCTCAAAGCTCTGCTCACACAGACACAGGAAGGTGGGAAGCAGCTTCCATCTCTGGGATTGCTGTGGGCCATGCCTAGAAGTTGGGATAGAGCTTTTTCAGCTGGCTAACAGCCCCATGTTCACCCTGGCTGGCACCAAGTGCACCCCACATTATGTGACAGTCATGCAACTCTGAAGGCTTTGAAGTCACCACTCTCAGGTTGGGACTGTATCTGCCCTCATCTGAAGTTGCTTTTTAAAGGTCTTGATAGCCCAGCACGGAGGGGAAAAAAGATTTGAAGTTTCCCAGTAATTTAATTACCATCCCAAAAGTCGATTTTTTACTTCATGAAAACATTTTTCACAGACTTCTCCCAGGAGCAACAAACTGAAAATCTCAACAGATGTTAGAAAGAGAGAAGACACAAAACTGAGTTAGTCTAGAAAATGGAAAGTGGAGGACAAAAATATTGCCAGGATACCAAGCAAAAGATTCACAGTTCTCTCCATGAATTTCTGCTCTTGTTTCATGGGTAAAGCACCAATGAAATAAAACCTGAGGAGCAGTTTTGGGAGGAGGAGGTCAATGAGTGTGGCAGGCAGACCCTGCCCAGGAATATTTCAACAACTGCTATCCTGTGACTGACTTCTGCTCATCAGTTTGATGTGTTATGGAAGTCACTGACTGCAGAGCAACCTGTCAATTAACTTCTTTCTGGAACATATCTCCATCTGTACTTCCAGCTAATCAATGGCCTGGTAAATGAAGTTCAGCACCATCTCAATTTCCAGATTACATCAGTATCCAAACCCTCTATTAGTGCACCACCTCACTAACTACTTACTTAGTTCTAAATAAACGTGTGGCCACTGGTCATTAACATCAGAATCTTCATAAATCTCTCTCATTTATAAATGATGCCAGATCTTCTAAATTTTTCAAATTGAACAGACAACAAAAATGAAGAATCTGTTTCAATGCATGAGTTATATAAATTTTTATGTAAGTTATATAAATATTTTCTTACCCTTAAAAAAACCCAACACTTTTTATGAGCATCTTTTTCTTTTTTTCCCCAAAAAGTGGAAATAAATCTGATGTAGGAAGGAGCTCTGCAATGTAATGTGTATGAATACTCAAAAATCCTTTTCATATTACAGAAGCTTGAAAGGTCAAAGCACATAACACTCTCCTGAACCTGCAATTGGTAAACTTATTAGGTAAATTTTCGTCATTTTTTTTAAAGGAAGGAAAACACATTCAAAAATTCAGGATAATGATGAATCCATGAATTATGTCTCATAGTAATGATGAACAAATTAGTATAGGGCAATGTTTCAGAAATTTTCTGCCATTACAGACAGATTAGAAGATGACTATTGCCAGTGACTGCTTCACTGCCCCAGGCAGCAATGAAAGTCACACCATTTTTCCCAGTTGTTTACTGGATCTGGTTATTGCCCTTGGTTTCAATGTTGGAAGTCCCACTCCTGATAAATCATGCCCTACTTAACCAACATAATTATGGGCAGTGCTACAGAAAGCTGATTCAAGAGGAATAAAGCACACAATCATTTGTACTGCTTTCTAAAATTCACTGTAACTTCATTAAACTCGTATTAGTGACTGCTGGAGAGGGTAAAGAACGAGGAAGGAACTGATTTCCCTGGTGAGAAATGGCTTCCTTCGAGCAGCAACTCAAACCCCCAATGCCAAGGAGCTCCCAGCAGGCCCAGAGCATCCCAACATGCAGCTGTGGTTTAATTTCCTTAAACCACAGGACATAAGTCACAGCTCCAGCAGTGTCTGCAGTGAGATGTTCTGTGCTGATCATGATGCAAAGCTTTGTTTCCTGCTGTTTCCAAAGGGCTGCTATGCCACAGGGATTTCACACCATCCACAAGATGCTGCCCCTCTGCTTGCATGGGGTTTACACCTTCACAGGCACCAGTTTAGCACTCTCTCCTCTCTGAATACCAAGAGGACCCCAAACACCACTGGCCTCCAAAATCATTCCCTTCTTCCTCCTACTTCTGTAACTTTTTTCCAATTTCCCCTCACCCATCTAATGATGATGTGTTTATTTGAACCTTGCTATTGTAGTTCTTATAATTATTATTATTATTAATTAGTGTTCCTGTTGAGCAACCAAGTAACAGGCACAGGGTGAGGAAAAGCAAGGAACTCAACAGCATTTCCAGAACTTTATGGTCCTGCTTAAGCAGTTTTTCCAAATTCCTTTAATTTATCTACATCCTGCCCTTCGAAGAGTTACCTGCCCAGGGAATCCTACTAAACTACAGTAAAAAGTAAAAGGATCAAAAAGAAAAAAAAAAGTAAAAAGTAAAAATGTAAAAAGAAAGAAGTAGCTGCTGAAGGCTACAAAGGCTCAGACAAATCTGTGTTTTGGTGTCTAGAAACAGACCAGTGTTACGTGCTCTTGAGCTGAACAATACCACACATGTCTGAAAAATATCACAGCCACACTCAATTGTTACTCACAGGAGAAAGAAAATTTCAAGAAGAGGATATTCAACAGGTTGCAATTAATAATAAAAGGTAAGTTATTCCCTTTTCCCCCAAGCACCACACCAAGGGGCCTGCCATTGGCACACAGAGTCAGTAACTAAAGCAAATTAATGTAATTTTTTCCATTTAATTGCCTTGTTTTACAGCAGCATCACTGTATTGTGTTCTGGTCAGAAATACTTCCAACCAGGCAATGCTGGTAAATCACTAAGTACCTATTTTACACAACGTGCAAAACTTTGTCACATCTACTTCAAGATGTTTCAGGTGTTCTCCACATTCACTGACTGTTAAAGGGAATGTTCAACTGATTGTTAAACTAAATCTGCCACTTTGTTTCTTAACAAAAGCACTTGATGCCTTTAAGCTTCTCCAGTACTTCCTGATTCTGATTTAATTCCTTTATGCATTCATCAGACTGGAGTGTAAGTGAGGAACAATTATTTGACTGGTTTTGTTCATGCCCAGAACAGCAAATATAATTAGAAGATAATCTGAAAGGCAGCAATATGTTAATTTTGAGAGTCTACAGGACAGAATGTATTTAAAATGTGCGTTACTTAAAAATTCTCTATTTACTGCAGTGCTGCTGCAGGAGTTGTGAACTGTACACTTGCCATGCTCTGCAGGTGAGATTCCCATCCTGCTTCAGCAGCAGAGAGAGAAGCAGCAGTTCCAGCAAGACAGACAAATCACAGCCATGCCACTGCCTGAGCCTTACCTGCTCTGCCATCCTGGTTGAAGCGCGAGTATTTGGAGTGCTCGAGCAGGGGCAGGCACTGCTCGATGGGTGTCCACACGTAGGTCTCTGGACACAGCAGGTCAGAGGGCCTGTACTGACCCTGGCAAGGGCAGCAGAGGGAAACAAAAACCAAAAAAGGAGCAGTCATATCAATTGCACAAGAACAGCCTGGCTACAGCTTGATTTTCCAAAGAGCAAGGCATGGTTTTTACTCTAATCTACACCGAGTGAGTGTTCAGTGAAACCACAGGCTTCAGGCATTTCAGCACTGTCTCAGGAGCACAAACTCAGCCTTGGCACGTGATGAAAATGTAAAATTAACATAACACACTTCCACGATATCCAAGATGAACTAGGGAAGTTTTGGCTTTGCTTCCTGGAACTCTGTATTTAAGCGATCCTCTGGAGTTCTGTTGAGTTGGGGCCAACACTAAAAAACTCAGCACCTCCAAAAGCAGCTCATCTCAAGTGTTGGTAATTCTAGCAAATAATGGAGACCAAAAAAAAAATCTAATAGAAAAAACCCCACTGAACAGTAAGCAGGACTTTTATTACATTAATATTTTTATTACATTAGTGATGGAGCATTTTGTTCATTGCTACTTAAATAGCAACACTTTAATTCATGGATCTTTTCCTGGATTAGTTTACAGGTAATGATTAGTGAAATTCTACCATTTTTTGGTTGATATATTAAGAAGATATTCTTTGCAGACATTTCCAGGAATTGAACAGCCTTAATTATTTTCCCTCCAGCTACACAGAAAATCACCACCTCAGCAATAATAACCTCCCCTAATCACATCTTCATTTGATTTTAAATAAGATTATTCAGCAGCCTATAACTTAAGTCAAAATTCTATCTTTGAGCCATTACTCATGCTCTCCATACACTCTCAACATTCAGAGCCATATGGTGGCAATAGCAAATTAATTTTTAACTTGCAAATTCATTACACATCTCAGCTTGAAAAACAGCGATACAGTGAAGAGAATGAAAAAGTTTAAGGGTGCAAATTAAAAATTAAAAGACTGGGTGTTATCAGAAGTCACACTGCAGAGTTCTTTATATCAATTACATTAAATGGATAATTAAGATTATCATCTTGAGATGAAGTTGTTTTACTGCCCAGGAGCTGCTCTGAAAAAAGGCAAAGAAGCCTTACCTGAAGCTGAGCAAGGTTTGGGAAGGGACAATACAGAATTACTGTGACTGCAGCCTGGAGGTGAAGCCATTCCTTTACTCTCATGCAGTAACACCCAGTTCTGGAAATCAGAACCACCAGGAATTCCCAGTTCTTTTTATGCTCTTACTGTTCCACTCTTAATGATATTTACAGAAAAATTAACTTCTCAATATATTTCCCACCAACTGTAAAATTGTTTAGTAGGAAACACAAGAATTATCTCTAACAAAAAGTCATCAGTGTCCATGTAAAAAAAGATAAAAATAACCAAGCTTCATGTTGAGCCTTGTCAAATACCTGAGGTACTTTTCTAAAAAAGGCCTGTATGACTGATTTTCTTATTTGAAAAACATCCAGGATTGACTTATAACTACCACTGTTGGTTTTGTTGTTGTTTTTTTTTTTCATTAAAGGCAAATTTTATACTAAATTAAAACAGTATTCCTCCAGTTCCATTCAGAAACTTAAACCTCAAGGCCCTAGAAAATCCTCTAAAGCCAGAGAATGGATGTGACATTTTTAAATAAACCACTTTGAAATGTTATGCTCTCTAAACAGAAATAGTTGAAAGCTATGTGAAGGTAGTGCTTAAAGAACTTTTAATCATCATTACTCAGATGAAACACTTTAAGGACTTGGGGGAAAAAATATGCCTTTTCAGTCATATTTTAAAAAAATTAGAACATAATTACTTGTTGATTTAAAGACATTTTCTCAACTGGCCAAGAAAGCAGAAATAGCCAAGGAACCATCTTTCAGAGCTGTTGCTTAAGCACAGAAAATACAAGTGGCAAATTAATCTTTCCTAGTAGCTTGAATTTAACTCATGGCTGTAAGCAAAGACAGCCCAGGCACTCGGTTTTCCTGGAAGATCCCGCTCCCACATCTTGAAATTGATCACATTTGTGAATCCCATACATGAAAATCACCATGCAGCCCTAATTCTACATTTCTCCCTTGCTTCTGTAACATTACAGTCTGTCATAAAATGGGATGTATAAAATTAACTGTATTGCAGCATTACTGGTTTGGTTATAATTTAAGAAAACCTTCTTTAGTACTGAGCAGCACAGAAAAATTGATTGTCCAATCCAGCCTTGTCACTTCAGTATTTATTTTGGGCATCAAAACACCATAATTTGGAGAGGCAAGGGAAAAAATAGTTCTGAGGCGACTTCCTTTAGATGTTTTCTTACCCCAAAATTTAGAAACTTGCTAATAAACTTCCTGAAGGCACAGGAGGCTGCAGGGATGAGACATCACTGACCCAGGACACTCAGTGGAATTAGAGGCAAAAATGAAAGAAGCCCTTGATTGTGTTTGATATCTTCCCCTCCCAGAAGTGCTTCCAAACACACCAGGATGAAGAGAGTTCTCCTGTGAAGGTGTTTGATTTCCTGCTGCTCAGACCCACATCCCATGACTCATCCCACAGAGGAAGGGGAACACAGGGTGCACCCAGGTGGGCACCCCAAGGACCAGTGTTTGCACTGTGTCAATACTGACAGAATTAAAAAGGGAACCCACAGGACCTCATTAAATCCAATTAAATTATTTCCAAGGGCTTTTGCCTCTCCCTTTTCATAAGCACTTACTCTCAATTTATTTACTTCCTTCAGAATATTTAAAACCTCATATTTATTGATTTGAAAATAAACCACTGTGAATCTACCTCCTACCTTTTTCCTCTCCCTTTATTCCTGGACTGTAGAAACACCTAAACCTGGGAACCCACACAGATTCTGCCTCATGGACATGAGCATCTGTACTTCAAGAAAAATGTTCAAATTTCATTACTCATTCTAAAATGATTACATCATCTAAATAAATTGCTTCTGAGCATATGATTTATATTCCTTCTTATTCTTAATATTGATTTGCAGTATACACCCAACATAAATCCAAAATAGAAAGGGGATCTCCTAAAGGGAAGTGCTTTGTTCCAGTAGCACTTAATCAGATTTACAAAACTGATTTTGAAAATCATTTCTCTTTGGCTTCAGATTAAATCAGCATTCATTTCAGGAGTGATTCTGACTACAGTAAAAGTTCACAACTGAAAACATTTTGCTTTCTTTTATCTCATTATATCCAAGCTCTTGCACAGTAGAATTGTTTAAGTTGTCCAGACCATCTTGGGAATATTTAACTACAAGACTTTCAACAAAACTTATCATCTTACACACCATCCCTAAGCACTTGTCTCAGGTTTCAGCTTCTCAAACCCAATACCACCTGCTGATGAAATGAACTCTGTCAATATAAAACAACTGCACATATTTCTCTCTCTGCATCTGCATTTTGCCAAGAAATACCCAAGACACAAAATGTGCTTTTTTTGAAATGTTTTTGGAAATAAATAAAACTCTGCTCTACTGAAAGGTGTTCCTGCCCATAGTGGGGGGTGGGACTGGGTGATCTCTAAGGTCCTTTCCAATCCAAACTATTCTGGGATACCTCCATCAGAATGAAGGGAATTAAATTCTTTACTGCATTACAAGATAAAGTATTCCATACCTTTAACCAGCCTGGTTAACCTGCCCTTTTTCCAGTTTTGCTATTGCTTCTCTGAAACAGGGGAAGAGCCACAGGGGGAAACCATTTAAATTGCATTGTCCAAGGAGCAAAACAGCCCAATGTGTAATAAAGGTACAGATTAGACTAAAGATACAAATTAGATTAGAGATACAAAAAGATTTGATAAACATACCAAAAGATAAATATCTGACTAATCTATCAAATGGCTCAACTAAAAGGCAATACTGAAAATTATTACGGCTAAGAAATTCCTGAGCACATGGTTCCTTCTACCAAATCAACACATTGCAACATAAATGTGACTGGTTTTTAATTTAAAAAATACCTGCAAGATGTTTTATTGTCACTAACGTTTGGGGCATGTTTCCTCCTATATAGTATAAAAGAGAGAACCTTCAAGGTGCTTCCCCTATACAATTAGACATGCTGCATTTTAATTGAAAGCTTCTGAAAATAAATTTTACAGAGAGACTGCCAAGCCTAAATTAATGTTTCACACCATGATGGTTTTCGTTTTACAGTTTTCAAATTACAATCGGCCAGAACTTCTCTGAACTTTTGTTCCACAGGAAGGGCAAAGGTTTTAATGAGACTTTAGTCTGGAGATTACTTTTTAAATATTTTGCAAAATCTGAGGGATTTGGTAAGTACTTGAGATGAAAAACACCAGCAGAGTTTGTTTTTGTAGTCTAAGTAAAACTTAAAATGTAAAACTACCAAGAAAGACAATAGTCTCAAAAATGAAGGTCAAGCACCAGTAGCACTGAAAAAACAAAATAGGAAAGTTAAACTCACATTTAATTCTTTTATCAGGTACACTTTACATCTGTATTCTATTTTTTCATAATAAAGCCATTGATCTTTTATTAAAAGCAAATTAAGACTGCCTTCATCTCCATTTCCATCCAGCTGCCTAAACCAAAGCACTCTGGCTGCACAAACAGAGCAGCCCCAAATTACAACAGCGACCCACGAGGGCTGGGCAGTGCTGCTGACCAAGGGTTCATTGACTTCAGCCTTTCCCCTGCAAGATGACCCTGCTGGAATCCCCCAGCAGAGCCCTGCAGCACAGCCCTGCTCCCCAGCTGCATCACAGGAACACAAGTTTCTGGATGTCCAGGAGAGCCCTTGGCTGGTAACTCGACCTGCAGTGTTCTGCCAGCCTGGACAAAGAGCTGCACATCCCAAACCCTCTGTGTTTGCAGCCTCTCTTGTGGCATCCAGCTGTGCAAGGCTGGAAAAGATTTCAGAAAAACATCAAACCTCCCTCAGCCACCCCAAAACCACCTACACAAATTCACTCCCACCTCACAGTCAGTTCTGAACATCTTTGCAAACAAACAGACACTCTGTGAGCAAAAGGAGTGAGCAGCTCTGTTTATCCAGGAGAGATGGCTGGAGAATTCAGGAAATATTCAGCTTACAACAAAGTAAATTCCAAAGAGGAGTTACATCATTGGGTAACTCAATTAACAACTTGGATTTCACCAGGCTGCCTGAAACTCCAGTGCCACCATCAAAGAAGCCGATTTTATCCAAGCTGCAAACTTTGAAATAATTATGGACTCCACATTTTTAGGATCCCAGAGCTGCATTCTTGAGAGCTTAGCCACCTTTCTGTTTCATTAAAGAATAATGTGCTGTAATCCTTAAAAGATGTTACAAATAATAACCAAAATTTCTCTCATAGCTCACAGAACTTGAGTACATGGAGTGCCAGTCCTTGCTCTTCATAAAGTTGTGTTCATTCTCACTCAGTTACATCATTACAAAAGCTGTGTAAATGGGAATTTTACAGGCAGCCAGGGAGCTGTAAGGTGCTCCCCAAGGTACCTCAACGTGGAAACTCAAAGCAAACACCCACTTTCTCCCATATTCTTTGGTTTCCCATAAATGTAAATATAATTTGATGCTGGTTTTCCAACAGAAATATGGAATCATAGAATGGTTTGTGCTGGCAAGGACTTTCAAGGTCATAACGTTCCAACTCTTACCTAGATCAGTTAATTGATTATGACATTACTTTTTTTATTATCTTTATAGATGTTCCCCAATGATACTTAAACTGACTGTCCAAAGCAAATTTGTACATAATTTGCCAACTTGCACCTCTTTTTTGTTTATTTCCCAAGTCCATGTAATGTCTTTAGAGAAATAACTGATGATAAACCCAAAGAGAAAACACTTCTGACACTTGCTTCTACATGTCAAATAAAATAATTTCCTACAATTATTGACTATATATTCATACTTGGCTGTACTTCACTAAATATAAAAAAAAAAACCAAACCAGGATTTCAGAAGGTTTTCATAGTGTCCCTGAGGTAAATAAAATATTTCAGGTAAGTGTAAAACAGATTAAGATAATGAGTAAAAGTCAAAAAGGAAGGCAGCCAAGTTCCACATTTGGTATCCTACAATTATCATGTAATTATTTGGCCATTAACAGCCTAAATGGTCTTAACCCACCACAAAAGTGGAATTAAATTAAGTTTATCTTAAATTTCACTGAGATTGAAGGTAAATCTCAGTACTTTATTTGCCTAGGGTGTTCTGCAAAGAAGCACTTTCAAATAAATACTCCTCCTTCCCCTCAAAATACTTTCAGAAACTTTTACTGTTTCTTTGTTTTCCCAACACATGCTATTCCTCACAATGCCCTGAATTGTTTGGATTCTGCTATCTTCATTGCTTAGCTTTCCCCTTGTCTTCTTCCATAGAAATTATCTGAAACATTGAACACTTTCTAGCTCATTTTTGATACTGGGGAACAGCCAGCAGGTGTCTGAAAAGGCTCATGGGCTGTGAGAGAAAGAATTGCTTTCCACTGAGGGAAAAAGGGAACATTTGGGACAGGTTTTGATGTTTTTTCCTTTCCCCTTTAGTCTCCAAGTTTGTGCAGCTCTTCCTCCTCCTTTTTTATGCCAGTATTATCTTTCTCTCCACTCCCTGAGCCAAGGGAGGCTCTGGGTGTTTCTGCTGAGCTCCAAGCTATGACCTGCTGCACATCAATATTCCAACACACCATCCACGGGATCCAAGAAGCCAACAAAGTGCTGCTTGAGATAAAGCACATCCATGACCACACTCCAACAGTTCTCCTCTCTAACACCACCATATTAATCAAGGAGATAATTCTGGTTTCAAGCTTTAAAGTGAGCAGTAATTAGTATGGTCCAGAGCCTTAGAGAAGGCTGCTGCATCATCTCTGCCTTATCAGCTTGGGATGCAGCTGCCCAGAGCCAAAGATAAGACACAGCTCTAGGCATCTCTCACAGCCACTTTCAAGCACTGCTCTCTCCTCCAAGACTTCTTGCTAAGAGTTTGTCCTTTCTCATTTATAAACAGCAGTAAAGTCAGTTTTCCTTTTGTTCTAAGCAACTAAAGCCACTCTCTTAAAAGTCACAGTATCAAAGCCACTGTGTCTGCAATAAAGTCAGTGATAAGGTTTGCACAAAAGAGGAAAAAAACCTGTATGTTCAGGAATTACATCATAAAAACCTGATGTCAAGGTAGACACTTGCATATTTACATGAATACCTATGAAAATTTAATTCAAAGATTTGCAGGGGGCAGTTGTCAATCTTTTATATTCCTGTTCTTTGCACTTAGAGATTTACTCAAGCCAGTGGGTGCCCAGTGCACAGCAACACCTCAACTCAGACACAGGACATGAAATACCTGTGCCTATCCCCACTCCATTCCTCTTTCTCTCAGTAAGAAAGATGGATAAACGTATACGCAGAAATTCTACATCTCTGGTTCTTAAGATTTCAGTGGCATTTGCTGTTCAGATTAAACCTGCCAGGCTGGATTTCCCTGTATATGGTGTTTCACACTGCAGAGTCAACAGTACAGACATTACATAATGGTCCCTTCAAGGCCAATAAAGTGCATTCTTTACCCTGAAACTGCTATTGTACTCTGGTTCCAGACCTTTGATGACAGCAACAGCAAATTTATGGATTCTGGACTGCCCTAGGGAGACTGTTTATCCAAAGCTGAAGTAATAACATCCAAATCAGAGACAAGTTTGAAGACAACTCTTGAAAATGAGAAACAAAGAGAAATACTACAGGTATGGAGCTTAGATAAAGTTAGGGCCACTTTTGAAGCATATTTTCTAAGTAATTTTACATCACCAAACTATGATATGTCTATTTTGCCTTCTTTACATTTGCCAAGGTTTCTCTTTTCTTTCTTTTTTAATCTCCTAATCAGTGCTGTGCACAATGGCATTTTATTAAAAGAGACTATTGAGACAAAGTTCACCTTTCAGTGTTGTTACATAAACTCTGTGTTTGATGTACACATAAAAAAAAAGATGCTGATATGTTCTCTCTTACAGGAGAACCCCACTGGATGGAATTACAGAGACTGCCACCAGAGTATTAAGAACATTAGAATATTAAGAATATTATTAAGAATATGAAAACTTTCCATAGCTTCAAATATTGTCATTTTATCTCTCCCATGCACTAATATTTAGTACCAGTGACATTAAACTGGCAAAACAGTGACATCCACAGGAGATCAAGATTCCAAGGAATGTTTCTAATTCCAGGTGTATTTGTGCACATTTAGAGACTGAGATTCCTTATGAATTCAAAGGGCTGTGTATTCAACACATTTCACAGGAAAAACCATTTTCTGATTGTAAATAAAATATTTAAAACCAGCTAACATTTACTACCATTTAAAATTCAGTTGGGAACAAGCCAATTAAAGATGGTACCACACAGATTGTTCAGGAGCTGGAAACCAGGATCTGTCCTGTTTGTAGAGAAGCTACTCAAGAATGCTAAAAAAAGCAACACAATTTGAGAAAGTGAAGTGGAACAATAACAAAGAAGAGTTAAGCTTCAACATTTGAAGGCTATTAGCTTCCTTGAATTTTAGCCAATTTTTCCAACAACTTGATATTTTAAAAGTATATTACAGAAAAAAAAGTAATATAAATTGCCTTTCTGCTGAAAAAAATCAGACTTTGGAGGAATAAAAATCATATGATTACTGCAATGGACCTTGTTTACTTTGAATCTGCAGCAGAAATTCTTATGGAGACCCCAGCATTAAACTTGGAAAGGGAGATTAAAAAGAACTATGACAAAAAAGATAAAACCCAAGTGGGGGCCTCAAGAGGAATGCTTCATTAGAGACACACCAACTCTGTTGACTTAGGTCTATCTCAAAAAGAGTTTATTTTGGCAGCTGGGAGAAGCAAAAGAAGAGGAAAAAAAACAAAAAAAAAAAACCAAGAAAAAGAAATGAATGTTTAAATCATGTGGATCTCGTATCTTTCTCTTGAAGGGTTGCCATAAACTGACAGAATTCTTTGAGTTCATGAAATTAAATGTATGAAATTAATTGCCAAAGTTTGTTTTCTTGTATTTAATGTAAGGTGAAATAATCACAGGAAAAATATGCACAACCTAATAGATCATACCCACACTTTACCCTTCCAGACACAAAACTGTGTCACACTGATATCAAATAGCTTTAAACATTCATTAATACCTCACTAGTTGGAGTCACATCTAAAGGAACAGCTTTCATCTGTAGCTTATGGACATATGCCACAGGAAAACTCAATTAATTCCCTGTCAAAAAGGCTTCTGCTATGCAGTTATCAAAGTAAAAACACCACACACCATGTTTGCTTAATAGAAAAAATAGATAAACAAAATTAAATTGAGAGAATTTAAATGAAAGTGAGCGTGTTTTAATCTTTCTCTTTTTTTCTGTACAACTGTACAGCGGGAACCAGAAAAGTAAAATCCAACAGAATTAAAGCATGATAGAAATGGGTGTGAGGACAGGGAAGATTTTCTTTTTATTTTATAAAATAAAGTCTTTTCTTTTTTCTTTTATAAAAATATTGGCTGTGGTTGCAATGTGCCAAACAGTGAAGCAATGTAAATTAATTTCTTAATCTTCTGTGATAACAACAAGAAATTATTTTGTGACATAAAACTCAGTTCAACTCCAGCCCAACTTTTCTCACCCTTTAAAGCAACAATTCTAAAGGACAAGAGGATAGCAGGTGTACCCTATATTTTTACTTTTCAGGTATTTATGAAGCCTCCATTTACTCATTTTATCCAGGCACAGCACATTGCTCTGGCAACTTAATCCAACTGCACACTCCCAGCTCCTGGATAAAATTGTTCAGGACTGTGCACCACCAGGGCCCACAGACACCTGCTTTTCTTCCTGCCCAGCTTCTCTGGATTTTTGACATTTCTGACTCTTCACTGTCTGCATGTCAATCTTCAGAGCTGCTGTGTTCTGTGCTTACTTCCAAGCCATTTTCCCCAGTGTCCATCAGTGTCCAAGCTCTCCCCATCTTTCCCAATGTCTCTCCACCAGCTCTCTTCAGAGAGTTTTGCCTGGAGCCCCAAACCTTCCCTCTCCCAGCTCCAAAATTCAATCCTTCCCCCCAGAGCCCCTTTTCCAGCTCTCCCTGTGTGACTGCCTGGATCATCAAACACCACTGGGAACACCACTCCTGTCCTGGACTTCCCCAAAGTCCTGCTCCAGCCTCCAGCAGGGTTTTAAAAACCCAGCCAAAACCACACAGAACTTGCCAAAAATCCATCCAGACTCAGAGGGCAAGAAAATAAAACCTTCCCAAGGAAGTCTGGGTGAGGGTAGCCTTATACTGAATAAATAATTTCATGCTTCCCATGCCCAGCTACCGACTCAGCCTGTGGAATATTTCAAGACATAATAAATAACAGACTAATTGACAGCTTTGCAAATTGTGAAACACTGATATTCACAAGTTGAAATATACTCCTAATTAAGAATTCAGATGTGTGATGTTGGCTTTAGATTAAGATATGCTATGTGGGGTTTTCAAAATTTATGCAATTAAATCATGTTGAAAAACAAGGTCACTTTAAAACTTGTCAGTCCAGCTTTTTTCATTTCTAGCTGCTTTCATACATCTAAGAACAAGAAATAATATTCTGAAGTCAGTAATTCAGAACAGTACAAGACTTTAACTTCAAGGCTTTCTACCATGGTACACTAGACAAGTTTTTTTAAGCCCAGCAATGAAAAATTCAGTAAAAGCCAAGTAATTTATCTTTACTCATTCAACACTGAAATGCACATAGCCTGGTACTAAAGAAACAACCTCAAAAACAGTGGCACATACAGACAAATAGATATTAACAGTAATTTTAGGACAGAAGAAAAAGAATAAAGTTGTAGGATGAAGGGAGACAACAGCACAGAAAAGTTCATCACTAAAACTTTCATTTTAGCAGGATCTTGAATAAATAATATTGTGAAGTTCAAGGTAATGTATCCTTCATGCACACACAAAGATGGTATTCAGACTAAGAATCTGAAGGAGGAAAAAAGGCAGTGATAAATCTCAGTCTTTCAATGTCTACAATTTGTATTACAAGCATAGAGTAATGCACCTCTGCCAAAAATCTAAACCCACTTGTCTTCCTTACATCTGCAGATTAAAAACTGAATAAATAAATACAAAGGCTCACTTTACCAGTGTTCCAAGCATGTGTTAGAACTTAAACCCTAACTGCAACCAAAGCAACAGCAATCTGCACAAAGGATCAACAAGTATCTGTACAAAAATTCTCAACCATCAAAACACGTGTGCTTTAAAAGAAGTTTCTTCCATTGTCCCTAAAAATGTTTATTTTCATAGTAAGTTTTCATTCATGGAACAAGCATTCTAATTTTAGGTCCATTTTGTTTGTGGAGTGTTTATTAAACAAGCCTGCTTTGTTTGCTGGGAGAGGGGAATTTGTACACAAAGCCTCTGTGTTCTCCCAGGAGTCCCTTCTCAGCAGGAGAGCACCAACCACTTTGGGGACCACTTTGGGCACCACCTTGGGCACCACCTTGGGGCCATCGAGGGGCTCCAACCACAGGGCTGAACCGAAGCCACCCCTGCCCCAGGCTCAGAACAGACAAAAGCCTGTGGTGCAACCACCTGACAGTTCTGCCATCCCAGAAGAGATGGCTGGAAAAGTGGGAAGTGAAGTGGGACCACAGCCACCTCCAGCCCAAACATCTGTGAGAGCCAACATCACCACAGCCCCACTGGCTTCCCACTGTCTTGGAATCACAGAGCCATGGAATGGTTTGGCTTGGAAGAGACCTCAAAGCTCAGCTCATTCCACCCCTGCTACAGGCAGGGACACCTTCCACTGTTCCAGGGTGCTCCAAGCCCAGTCCAACCTGGCCTTGGGCACTGCCAGGGATGGGGCAGCCACAGCCTCTCCGGGCAATCTCACAGTACTCTCACAGTAAAGAATTTCTTCCAATATCCCATCTAAACCCATCATCTGGCAGTGGGAAGCAATTCTCAGCGTCCTGTCCCTCCATCCCTTGTCCAAAGTCCCTCTCCAGGTCTCTTGGAACCCCTTTAGGCACTGGAAGGGGCTCTGAGGTCTCCCCAGGGCTCATGACATGGTTGGCTTCTCTTCTCCCTTCTTCTCTTCTCCCTTCTTCTCTTCCCTCTTTCCTGCCTTAGCACTCCAAACTGAAAACCAGGCTGTAGCTGCATTAGTTGTCAGAAAAAATACTAAACTCAGAGAGCCCCAGGGCTTCAATGCATTCCCTCTGAGACCATGCTAAATATAAGAAATTGATGAAAGAATCCAAGAACAGGGACACTAAACAAATGTAGGAATAAGACACTGAAAACATGGGTAGATAGAGACAATACTGAATTTTTGTTAAGTTGTTTTGCAGGAAATAACTGCCTGAGGACATAATATAGTAAAAATATAATTATATCCTTTCAACATGTTCTTTTTGACATTGACTTGTTTTCAAACTCCTCCTTATGTTATTAAACTCTGTCTCCTTAATTATAAACAAAATATTAAACTTATAATACTGGAATTCTTGTCAAATAAGTTTATTTTTATCATATGAAGCTGAACACAATGAAATTATAGTGGGAGATTTTGTAGCAGTCACTCCTCCTGCAGCTCTGCATCCATTAAGCTCATGGCCCTGTAAAACTGCCCAACACTTCTCTTAGCTGGGTAGAACACGTTCACCATTATGGCTCCATCTGAATTACTGCCATTTAAGGTACACAAATGTCTACTTGCACGTTTAGGAAAACAGACTGTTTAACATTATGTATCCCCAAAGTCTTTGAGCTGAAACATCAACACTTCAGTTTTCTCCTAATGCCAGATGTTTGGAAACATTGTTTTATAAACACCTTCACGTTAAAAAACAAGTTTGAAGGCAAAGGGGTTGGAATTATTAACTNTCTTGTATTTAATGTAAGGTGAAATAATCACAGGAAAAATATGCACAACCTAATAGATCATACCCACACTTTACCCTTCCAGACACAAAACTGTGTCACACTGATATCAAATAGCTTTAAACATTCATTAATACCTCACTAGTTGGAGTCACATCTAAAGGAACAGCTTTCATCTGTAGCTTATGGACATATGCCACAGGAAAACTCAATTAATTCCCTGTCAAAAAGGCTTCTGCTATGCAGTTATCAAAGTAAAAACACCACACACCATGTTTGCTTAATAGAAAAAATAGATAAACAAAATTAAATTGAGAGAATTTAAATGAAAGTGAGCGTGTTTTAATCTTTCTCTTTTTTTCTGTACAACTGTACAGCGGGAACCAGAAAAGTAAAATCCAACAGAATTAAAGCATGATAGAAATGGGTGTGAGGACAGGGAAGATTTTCTTTTTATTTTATAAAATAAAGTCTTTTCTTTTTTCTTTTATAAAAATATTGGCTGTGGTTGCAATGTGCCAAACAGTGAAGCAATGTAAATTAATTTCTTAATCTTCTGTGATAACAACAAGAAATTATTTTGTGACATAAAACTCAGTTCAACTCCAGCCCAACTTTTCTCACCCTTTAAAGCAACAATTCTAAAGGACAAGAGGAAAGCAGGTGTACCCTATATTTTTACTTTTCAGGTATTTATGAAGCCTCCATTTACTCATTTTATCCAGGCACAGCACATTGCTCTGGCAACTTAATCCAACTGCACACTCCCAGCTCCTGGATAAAATTGTTCAGGACTGTGCACCACCAGGGCCCACAGACACCTGCTTTTCTTCCTGCCCAGCTTCTCTGGATTTTTGACATTTCTGACTCTTCACTGTCTGCATGTCAATCTTCAGAGCTGCTGTGTTCTGTGCTTACTTCCAAGCCATTTTCCCCAGTGTCCATCAGTGTCCAAGCTCTCCCCATCTTTCCCAATGTCTCTCCACCAGCTCTCTTCAGAGAGTTTTGCCTGGAGCCCCAAACCTTCCCTCTCCCAGCTCCAAAATTCAATCCTTCCCCCCAGAGCCCCTTTTCCAGCTCTCCCTGTGTGACTGCCTGGATCATCAAACACCACTGGGAACACCACTCCTGTCCTGGACTTCCCCAAAGTCCTGCTCCAGCCTCCAGCAGGGTTTTAAAAACCCAGCCAAAACCACACAGAACTTGCCAAAAATCCATCCAGACTCAGAGGGCAAGAAAATAAAACCTTCCCAAGGAAGTCTGGGTGAGGGTAGCCTTATACTGAATAAATAATTTCATGCTTCCCATGCCCAGCTACCGACTCAGCCTGTGGAATATTTCAAGACATAATAAATAACAGACTAATTGACAGCTTTGCAAATTGTGAAACACTGATATTCACAAGTTGAAATATACTCCTAATTAAGAATTCAGATGTGTGATGTTGGCTTTAGATTAAGATATGCTATGTGGGGTTTTCAAAATTTATGCAATTAAATCATGTTGAAAAACAAGGTCACTTTAAAACTTGTCAGTCCAGCTTTTTTCATTTCTAGCTGCTTTCATACATCTAAGAACAAGAAATAATATTCTGAAGTCAGTAATTCAGAACAGTACAAGACTTTAACTTCAAGGCTTTCTACCATGGTACACTAGACAAGTTTTTTTAAGCCCAGCAATGAAAAATTCAGTAAAAGCCAAGTAATTTATCTTTACTCATTCAACACTGAAATGCACATAGCCTGGTACTAAAGAAACAACCTCAAAAACAGTGGCACATACAGACAAATAGATATTAACAGTAATTTTAGGACAGAAGAAAAAGAATAAAGTTGTAGGATGAAGGGAGACAACAGCACAGAAAAGTTCATCACTAAAACTTTCATTTTAGCAGGATCTTGAATAAATAATATTGTGAAGTTCAAGGTAATGTATCCTTCATGCACACACAAAGATGGTATTCAGACTAAGAATCTGAAGGAGGAAAAAAGGCAGTGATAAATCTCAGTCTTTCAATGTCTACAATTTGTATTACAAGCATAGAGTAATGCACCTCTGCCAAAAATCTAAACCCACTTGTCTTCCTTACATCTGCAGATTAAAAACTGAATAAATAAATACAAAGGCTCACTTTACCAGTGTTCCAAGCATGTGTTAGAACTTAAACCCTAACTGCAACCAAAGCAACAGCAATCTGCACAAAGGATCAACAAGTATCTGTACAAAAATTCTCAACCATCAAAACACGTGTGCTTTAAAAGAAGTTTCTTCCATTGTCCCTAAAAATGTTTATTTTCATAGTAAGTTTTCATTCATGGAACAAGCATTCTAATTTTAGGTCCATTTTGTTTGTGGAGTGTTTATTAAACAAGCCTGCTTTGTTTGCTGGGAGAGGGGAATTTGTACACAAAGCCTCTGTGTTCTCCCAGGAGTCCCTTCTCAGCAGGAGAGCACCAACCACTTTGGGGACCACTTTGGGCACCACCTTGGGCACCACCTTGGGGCCATCGAGGGGCTCCAACCACAGGGCTGAACCGAAGCCACCCCTGCCCCAGGCTCAGAACAGACAAAAGCCTGTGGTGCAACCACCTGACAGTTCTGCCATCCCAGAAGAGATGGCTGGAAAAGTGGGAAGTGAAGTGGGACCACAGCCACCTCCAGCCCAAACATCTGTGAGAGCCAACATCACCACAGCCCCACTGGCTTCCCACTGTCTTGGAATCACAGAGCCATGGAATGGTTTGGCTTGGAAGAGACCTCAAAGCTCAGCTCATTCCACCCCTGCTACAGGCAGGGACACCTTCCACTGTTCCAGGGTGCTCCAAGCCCAGTCCAACCTGGCCTTGGGCACTGCCAGGGATGGGGCAGCCACAGCCTCTCCGGGCAATCTCACAGTACTCTCACAGTAAAGAATTTCTTCCAATATCCCATCTAAACCCATCATCTGGCAGTGGGAAGCAATTCTCAGCGTCCTGTCCCTCCATCCCTTGTCCAAAGTCCCTCTCCAGGTCTCTTGGAACCCCTTTAGGCACTGGAAGGGGCTCTGAGGTCTCCCCAGGGCTCATGACATGGTTGGCTTCTCTTCTCCCTTCTTCTCTTCTCCCTTCTTCTCTTCCCTCTTTCCTGCCTTAGCACTCCAAACTGAAAACCAGGCTGTAGCTGCATTAGTTGTCAGAAAAAATACTAAACTCAGAGAGCCCCAGGGCTTCAATGCATTCCCTCTGAGACCATGCTAAATATAAGAAATTGATGAAAGAATCCAAGAACAGGGACACTAAACAAATGTAGGAATAAGACACTGAAAACATGGGTAGATAGAGACAATACTGAATTTTTGTTAAGTTGTTTTGCAGGAAATAACTGCCTGAGGACATAATATAGTAAAAATATAATTATATCCTTTCAACATGTTCTTTTTGACATTGACTTGTTTTCAAACTCCTCCTTATGTTATTAAACTCTGTCTCCTTAATTATAAACAAAATATTAAACTTATAATACTGGAATTCTTGTCAAATAAGTTTATTTTTATCATATGAAGCTGAACACAATGAAATTATAGTGGGAGATTTTGTAGCAGTCACTCCTCCTGCAGCTCTGCATCCATTAAGCTCATGGCCCTGTAAAACTGCCCAACACTTCTCTTAGCTGGGTAGAACACGTTCACCATTATGGCTCCATCTGAATTACTGCCATTTAAGGTACACAAATGTCTACTTGCACGTTTAGGAAAACAGACTGTTTAACATTATGTATCCCCAAAGTCTTTGAGCTGAAACATCAACACTTCAGTTTTCTCCTAATGCCAGATGTTTGGAAACATTGTTTTATAAACACCTTCACGTTAAAAAACAAGTTTGAAGGCAAAGGGGTTGGAATTATTAACTCTACTCTAGGCTTGGTAAGTCCTGATCATTCCAAAACCTGGGAATTCAAGGGTGTATTAAACATTCACCCAAATATAGGAATAGGAGAATATTAAATTAGAGCTGCACTTACAGAAGTCAAGCACTTTGTTGACATTCTAGCAGTTTACAATCTCTGCTTTTCAGAGTTAAAAATAATTTAAAACTGCCCAGGCAATCACTCTGCTTTATTTTAAAATCAATAAAGCTCCACTCTATACTCATATCCATGCATACCTTGAAACAATAAAGCAGCTCCATGCACTTCCCTGCACCTTCAACACACTTCTACAACAGACAGCAAAGGGTTATTATAAACACTTGTATGCTTAGCAAACACTATGTCAATATTTATTGGCATAAGCTTAAGTGACTAGAATTTTAATCAGTTTGAGTCAAATGAGTTTAAAGGACAACAGCCAAAAATGTTTCTGCCTCCAAAAATATACTGTAACATCCCTCCACCTTCCTCCCTTTCCTCTGAGAGGAAGATAGTTAAAAGCAATTAACAAGCTGCACAATGCCAACTGGTAAAGGCTAAAATGGAAAGAACATAAAAAAAAAATCATTAAATAAATCATGGATCAACCTATGTAGTGCCCATACTATCACTCAGCAGCCCTTGAGAGCACTAGCCCTGAAAGTTTAAATAAATAAATAAAATCAATAGATCAGTGGAACAAAAAGCTCATCTTGTCCTCTGTCCATTCATAGAACAACAGTGCATTTGTGTTGGGACAAAGAGAGATTCTGGATCCTATGTACTTTGCTCCACAGAGCCATTCTTCTTCAATTAATTGACAATGGAGTCATTTTCACACCCTTTTTTGTCATTCCATCTCAGTGTTATTTGTGAAAACGCCTTTCCTCGCTCGGAATAAAGAGGAGGAAGCAAACAGTATCCTATGCTATTAAAAAGGATGATCTACTCCCTTGAAACCTTTCTAGTAAGAATCCCCAAATAATCCAACACATCTTAACACAGCAAATAACTACTGTGAACAGTTTCAGTCATTCCTTTTAGAACAGTTCAGTTCTTCAGCTGAGAACAACTAAACAAAATAAAGATTTTGGCAGTGGTTAACTCTCACAGGACAAGCAGAAACCTCAAGGCAGTGTCTGAAAACACCAAGGGGGGCTTTGGGGTTGTTGATTTTTGTTTGTTTTTTTTTAATTTGCACTCAAAAAGACAACAACTCATCAAGCTCCCAGGTCTCCACAGTAAGGCAGCCTTCAAAAGCCTTTGGGAAATGATTTTATTAGATTAAGAAAAAAACTTTAAAGAAGCTGTAAGAAAAATATTTCACTTCTCCACTGACCCTCCTGCTTGGGGCCCTGCTCTGTGCAGCCTCTCAGAGCCCTCATGGATCTTTGGGAAAACTCAGCACCACCCAAATGCCTGCCAAGGTCCACAAACTTCAATTAATGTCTCTAACACCAATTAAAGAGAGTACAGATTTGTTTTTAAACTACCTGCATCTAAATAATGGTGGTGGTTACCACAGGATAACATGAAATAATCTGCTCCCCTACCACTGAAATGCTGGTGGTGTGAAAACACAACTGATTACCAACATCTGCAACCCAGGACCGTCATAGCCTTGCTCTAGGGTTTTATTCTTCAATTGTTACTTTGAGCTGTCACTTCAGGTATTTACTATAAAACTATAAATAATGATTTACTACAACAAGGAAGATAAAACTCATCCAGGAGATCTCTGTAAGCGCTTGAAGGAAAAACCATAAAACCCTCTATGCTCTGTCAACTCATTTAATGCAATATTCTCTCCTGAAAGGAAGAAAAATACAAGTTTTAACACAGACTTAGCTAAATCAGAATGGACAGCAGAGAAATTCAACAGCATGCACACATTTGCTTTCATGTAGTCAGAAACCTTGACACTAAAAATAACTCGGCCCACATCCCAATTTAGCCCATTCTGAAAACTTTGTAGTTGCACAATTCCCTTTTCTTCTCCTCCTTTCCATCCTTTCTCCTTGCCTCCAGAGGTTACTGTCTTCTTTAGCACAATGAAGGCAGTAACTCATGCTGGATAAAAAAATGCTACAAGCTGACCTCAGCATCTGAGGGTCTAATTTTAGCCACCATTCTCTAGGTCAGAAATACAATGGGTTGATGAAAATCTTCTAGGCTGCATGAAAAAAAATTACAAAAAGCTTAAAAAATGAGACTTGGAGAAAAGAAGGAAATTGAGGGGTATTTTTGGTGAATGGTTGATTGAGGTTTTTAGAGAAGGCCATGAAGAGACTCTTTGGTAGCCATCAGGTTTAAAAAGCAAGATGTTACAAAAAACCCTACAAAAAAAGAAATAATAACCTCATTCTTTAGGAAGAAAAGCTTAAGTGAGACATTAAGAAAAGGAATTTCAGTGGGATGACCACTAAAGAACCAGAACACATATTCTTACATAGTCTCACCAAGGCAGAGAGATGTGCATGAGCCTCTCAAGGGAGGCCCTTGGCACACACATCCTACAGGTTTTAAAAGTTAGCACAAATATAACTGGAGCTGTGTTGTAGCAAAGGGATGGACTACACAATCCATGATTCCACTTTTCCCTCCTGGCTCCAAATCACTCACCTCTAGAGGATTCTGGGACTCTCATTCCCATCCAAGCACCTATGTTGAACACTAGACTGTTTAACATCAGGGTTGAGGGTAAATAATAGAACCTCATTAATACACTCCTGCTCATTAATTACACTTTCACTTGGAGGCTCAGTACAGTCGGCAGCTAAACAAACTCAGACAAAGAAAATAATCACTCATAATAATGAATCGTCATCTAGATTACATGCAACACTTCAGAGGAGTGTACTGTGATACCTCTGTAAAATTAATGAGGTCTTAGTTAAACCAGGCCTCATTAAAGTATCTCCCATTAAACCTTTCCTGGAAAATTGGAGAGAAAACATCTCTTGTGTAGATTAACTGGCTTGTCAGCCAGCTCCTACTGTAAAGGCCACAAGTGAAATATGGTAGAGCCAGGAAAAGCAGGAGCTCCAGGCTTTCAGACCAAATAAATTCCACTTGACAATATTGCCTAATTAGAGCTAATATAATCAGCAAAACAGCAAAAATAACAGCAGCTGGATGTGGAGTTAAATGAAAGATCCAATACTCCAAGTGTTGCCACCTTCAATAAATGTGGTACACAGATAAAATTAACCAGTTTCAGGGACTTGCACTTCAGTGACAGATTTGACTTTTCTGTAGGGCACAAGAACTTTCATATTTTGTCCAAGACCTAAAAACTGGCCTGGCTGTGAACAGCTTCACATAGGCACTGTGTCAGGGAAAGTGAAGAGAATTATCTACACAAATATGCTTTAACCTTTTCCATCACAGCACTGCACAATGTCCACCTCTGAATATTCAAATCCACTCAATTTTGGGAATTCCCACAAAGAGACAGTTATAGAGACAAAATTCAGAAGGAAAGGGTGTTAAGTAGTGTTTGAGGACCATCCAAAATGAAGAGAAGCTTCAGCACTCCATTTGCTCAATAGAAACCTTAAAAGTACTCTTAATTCCTTGCATTCCTACACTTATTGGAAAGGATTAATGGGTTTGTAGAACTATAATCGGAAAATGCTGAAATGGGAATTTTGACCTCATTCCTCAGATGAAGAAAAAATTAAAGACACGTGAATTGTGAAATATATTATTCCCCCTTAAAAAAAAAACAATCAAAAAGCCACAAGAAAGCCAACCAAACAAAATGCCCAGCTCTTTTGTCTCTGCATTTCATAATTTACAGTCCTCACTTTAACTGCTGGTGGTTGCTATGGAGCCCCCAAATGAGCCTTCAACTAAGATTTAGTGTAAGTCAGAAATAAGCAGGGAATTTATGACTATGCTGAGTCATGAATTAGACATGATAAATTTCCACCAGCCACCATCATTCAGAAGATGGTTTGCCTCAGGTTTACTAACATGATCCTGAATAAATCTTTTTAGCAGGTCCTTTTGACAGAGACAGGCATCTTACCTCTAGTAACTCAGAAAACATCCACCAGCACACAATTGGCCAACAATTTAACAAACTGTGCCTTACTCTTGGGTTTTTAAGGTAGGATTTTAGCTTACTTCAATCTTACACAAATTAGCAAAATCAAATTTATTTAAAAAATAATATATAGTGAAGTTGTCCCAAGTAAAAGGTGTAGAACACATCCCTGCTGATGAAATGTAGGTAGTTAATGCCACATGAATCACATTTCTATGTTTATTCTTCACAACATTTGAACTGGGAATCCTGAATATACAGAATATATTTGGGTTTTTAAGGACCACATGAAAATAACTCAATCCAAGCCAAGTTTATTTTTCAGGGTACAGTAATGAGAAAGAGACTTGCTGACTTCAGAGGTGTGCTGAGACCTACAGAACACACATCTTCTGCCCTGATAAAAGCCTAGAAATAATACAATCAAACAAATATACACATTATTTTCACTTCATTTCTGCTATAAACTTCAGTCATCTTAAACTCCATAAACAACTAAAAAGAAACATGGTTTTCTAACATTAGGAACACAAATAGGAAGTGGCCTCAAACATTCTATAAGAAGCTGTTAAAAGTAAAGAAGAAAAGCTTTTTGATATTTATCACTAGCATGGCATCAAGAACAAAAGAATTAATAATTTTTCACCTATAATGTTTTTATTCTGTCCCACATTCTCATAGTTATTTATTCCAACGTGTCAAGTTCCATTTGTTTGGTGCAGGTTTTAAGATAAGGAAAGGAGAAAGAAAAAAGCTTTTATGGGAGGAAGAATCAAAAGGAAAAAAGACAAAAAAAAAGAAGGGAGCAGCAATCCTGAATTGAGCACCTGTCTTCTCACATCCAAAAACCAGACATCCCTCCTAGTCAAAACACATTTGATAAAACACATGTAGAGAGATAAGGACTTTTCTCCAGATACACCTTGAAGGAATATTAAGGCAGCTTGATTTTCAGAAGCATTTAACACATGTACATCAAATCAATCATCCAAAATCCTTTTGGAAGTCTTGGCTACTCTAAAAGACTTCTCAAAATCCCTTTGGGTTTTAATGCCCAAACTCCAGTAGAATTCAGAGCAGTCTCTCTGCTCAGGCACTGACCCAAACCATTAGAAGGAACAGTTGGGGTAAGGCCAGAGCTCTGAAGAAACCAATGTTCAATTTTAGCTGCTGATGCTCACGTAGAGGAGGATCCCAGCCAGGGGGGAAATCGAGTGAGGAAACAGAAGAAGGAAGGCAGGAGGCAGATAAAAATGATGTTAATAAGAGACACACAAAAGCAGGGAGTACCTCCCCATTTATGCAACTTAAAATTCTCAGGGCTTTATTACTATAGGTCTTTTTCTTTATTATTTGCTGTTTGTTTTTAACAGTCTTGCCAAAAAAAAGCAAAACCACTGTGTTGCTGAAATTTTTATTGCCTTCTTAAAATAAATAATGGTTTTACAACACAGATACTTCATTTCTTTATTATCAAAAGGTGCTGCAAGCAACAACTTGGCACTCTAGATAAAGTACTGACTTTTCAGGATATTTAGTTTACTATGACCTGTTTACATAAAAAGTTGTTTGGTACTAATTGCAATGCAGATTTATTTCTATAAATTTACAAAATTTATCCTGGAAAAACCACTGGTTTCAGGGCAACTCCAGTCCTACAAACTACTCCCAGGTCATCATGTTTTCCCATTTTAAGGTAAACAGTAATACCAGTGAGAAAAGGAGGATGAATAAAAAGATCACACGTGGAGGTATAAAAGCACCAGTTCTTTTTGTGTGGAACTGGTGAACACATTCAGCAAAACTTTTTGCTGTTCAGTGGCAGAACCACAACAAGCACGTGCTTACACCCCCAAAATCACAGAGGATCACATTAAGGCACATCACATTAAATCTCCTTCCCACACAAATTGCACTTTACCCAGCAAATCTGAGCTTACTGAAAACATTAACTGAATTCCTTACTGAGACATGGTGAAAGAGTCTGGGCAGGGGAAGATGAGCCAGACTCCTGTGGATCTTGTGGACATGCAGGCTACCACTGGATGCATTTCAGTGCTGCAGTGGAGTGATGCTGAAATTCCTGAAAGCAGCCAAAGAAATTGGCTCTCAAGTGCCATAAAATTCCTGGGGCACCGCTTACGCCCACAGCCAGTCCGAGGTATTTAGTTTAAGAATGATTAATCACAGTTGAATCAGCCTTTTGTTTCTTTTCTGACATTTCAGAGCCCTTTCTAGTATTCCATCTATCTGAAGTCTGGCCATGACTTGATACCGAAGGAGACTGTTTGAAATAATTCCATTTACTTTGGCCTGCATACAAGTCTGGATAAAGGTTTCAGTCAAAACACCTCTTCACATCATAGAATGGTCTTAAAATGGCACACAGAGATAACAGAGCAAGAAGACTTTAAATCTGCTGTGCACTGAGAGTTCTTTAGCAGCATCAGTGGGGTGGCCTCGGGGGAAGCACAGCCTTGACCAAAACAAGTGCTGATCCCTGCTCCAACTGCAGTGTTTGCATGCAAACCCCAACGCTGGAAAAGCCTCCCAAAACCCAGAATTAAGGAAACTCACGAAGAAAACGTCACCAACAAATCCTTCCCAGCACAAGAACTTAGAGGAGAAAGTGATTTAAGGTCAACAGAAGCCCAATGGCAAATGCACTTATTATTTATACCAGAAACACAACCTCAAAATCTATTTAATGTCACCCACCACGAGACTCAAAATCAGTATCAAAGGACTGCAATGGAAAGAACAGAAAGGACCTTAAAAAGTTCAGAAGTGACTTGAAAAATGTGAATTTAGTAACATAGAGCTATGGAGTGAAAAGGATGCAGGATAAACCAGAGTATCAATACAGGAAGAAAATCCAAGGTCCTCTCAAGCATTTCTCTGATATGGCTGTTTGCTAAAGGTGCTTCTTTTATTTCTGTAATTCTATAAATATGCTTGTAATTTACTGCATTTAACTGAAAACATTAACAAGGACACAGACAGGACTTAAAACACATGAGAAGGAACCCGGAGACCAACCTCATTTTCAAGTAAAATACTGTCTTATACTTAAAACTATCACACACTCCAAAATGCATTAGGAAAAAGACTTTGCATTGTATGACTCCTGGAAAAATTTCCAGGAGACTACTTTCCAATGTGAGAACTACCACATCTAACAGAGCCTGAGAAGGTTTCCCACAAGGTCATGAATTTCCTCAGAGAACCATTTAAATCTTCTATTACCCTAACCAACCCAGAAAAAATGGACCAGAGCCATTGCTTAAGGTTCTTCACTGGATTTTTCCATATTAACATAATAGGACTGCAGGAATCCTTTTGTCTCAATTTAATGTAGATTTTATTTTACCAGTTTGTAAATATTAACCCATACCTGGGAACAAATCTGAGAGAGGCTGGGAACTAAAAGATATCCTGATATTGCAATGGAGTCCCTTCCCCCATCTTAAAGTAATTTCACTGGGACTCCACTGTTCTAAAATCACATTGCAATCAAATGTTGGCTGCTTGGGAACAAAAGGAATGGGAACAGTGAGTCAAAAGGGAGCTTTATTTTAAAAACCTCTGTAATTATGTCTGATCCATGGGTTAGCTGATACTCTAACCATTCATCTTCCTGCCTGAGAATCCAGAATTCTCCAACTCTTTCTGTGCCAGAGGAATCCCAGCTCTGGGATCTGCTTCCAGGACATTCAGGCCTCCAATCTTCCACTGGATTCCCCACTATCCATACACCAAATTGTAGCAATTTGTGGAAAGAGAATCCTTCAGATGAAATGGCCACACACTGACCCCAATAATTATTTACCAAATCCTCTTTCTTCACTGTAAATAAGTGCTTGTGCTCTTATCAGACATTGCTTATACAGAGAAGTGCTCCTGTGCTCAGCCTCCATTTCTGAACATCCCAAGACAAATAGTTTGCAAAGAGAATTAAAAAAAAAAAAAAGGCTAAAACCCAGTGGATAGCTTTCCAGCTCCTTCTCTTTCTTTCCTTCATTTAATTTCCTTACCTGACACCAGTTTAACAAGTCACCCACAGCCTGTCACTCTCCCACAGCAATATCATTAAGGGAGGAGAGCCTCTAACATCTCTATTAAACTGCAATAAAGCAAAGTCTTTGACATGAAATGCCTCTAAGCCACCCAGGCATTACTAAAATTACTAAATCTGCAAAGTCAGTACCTCCCCACCCTACTTCACCACTCCCAATCACTTCACAAGAGCACAGCATTATCCAGATGCATTTCAGAGCTTAGTTTGGTAATTTGGTTCCGGTGTTCTATTTCAGCGAGGGTAAAGTGGAACTACAGAATTAATGTCAACCTGATTTTCAATTCCATTACTTTTGTCTACTTCTGAAACAAATGCATCCAGGAAAAGAAACATAAAATAGAACAAAGGCCCTTGCAATTCAATTCTTAGATTAGTGCTGTCCCAGCAGAGAGCATTGTGTGTGTGTCTCTGTGTTCTAATCATACATGTACAGGCTTTCTCCTTATCCTCCCCAGTCCCTGCTCCAGCTTTAATTACCTAACACACTGACACTTGTAGACTTCTGGAAGACTAAAATATATACTCTACCAAATAAGAGTCACATCAATTATTAATTCTAAGTGAGAGACAAAAAAGAGCTTCTGTGAGGGAAACAAAAAGTAAAATACTCCCACTACAATTCAATACATTTCCATTATTTAAGAATGGGATCTTGAAGCATTGTGGGCATGTTACATTCTTGATGCAATCATTTTCAAATTGCAGCACAAGCTCAACAAAACAGTGTAACAAATCAATAGAGTGGCTCCTTTAATGCACTGCCTCACGTATGAGCTTTATTTAATCCATGTACACAACGTTCATGATTTTAGTAAAACACTACAAGCAGCTGGACCCAAAGTTTCTCAGCCATGATCTTTCAGAACTGGGATGGGGTTTTTTTGCCATTATAGCCAGATTTATTTCTTAAGTGCTCTGGTAAATTAAATCTATTATTTTTTACAAGTCTTGAACCATGCAGGTTGTAGAAGAGACCAGGGATGTTCAATTACAGTGTCTCAACGTGAAGAAATCACCCCAAATTTTTAAATATTCCAAAGAGTAGAGGAAGTAACCAAAACCTTTGGTTCAAACTGGTGATGTGACAGCCTTTAAGATGATTCAAATGACAGAGGGCAGTTTCTTCCAGCTCACCCATTTTCCTCCATCAAACTTAATATTTTCTTTGTCTGGCCAGCAGATGGACATGATAAACTCAAGCTGGCAAAGGGGACACACACGCACAAACACATCATCTAACAAAATAAGAGGGATTTGTTATTTTCAGAAGACTGAATCATCAGGGTCACCTGTAGTGTAGGCCATAATCAAGGTGAAATTCCTAACCCTCACTTTAATGAGCCTCACCATTTTTTGGCTATTTGAAAACCAGCTGAAAACACTGCAGATTTTCAGCTCATGTTGAGATGGAAAAAAAGGAAATCAAAACACTGCACCTCTTTCTCTAGATTTTGTGAGCTTTTTATCTTTCCACATTATTAACAGACAGAAATGGTTATGTGTAAGTGTTCAGCAAATTGCTATCACTGTTTAGAACTCTGAAATTGTATCACAATTATATCCAAAAGCAATTTAGAGATTTAAAGAGAAAAGGCACCACATTCACAAGATCTGAAAACCACAAGAGAGACACTCCTAGGCACTGAAGTCTCAAAAAGGTGAAGCCAACAGGGATTACAAAGGAGTCAGAGTGATTATTGTAAATGTTCTGTGGATTCTCCTGATCCTCTCCTCAAAAATCTGCTCTGGCTCAAAATCTCTGCTCACCAAACTTCTCGCTGGTTTCATGGGCAGAGCAAGTCCCCAGCCTCTAACAAAAAATAAAGAGGAAATCCCAGCCAAGCCCAAGAAGACATCTTATCACTGCTTGGAGTCACTAAGCAACAGTGACAAATATGCCAACCTCAAGAAGGGAGAATTTTAGAGTCCTGGAAGGGATACTGTAAACACAAGACAGCCAGGTAACCAAATGACAAACTATTATCTGACAGCCTTGCAAACCCCTCTTAAGCCAAGATGTAATAAATAGCATATGCAGCTAAATTGGAAAAAAAATAAATTCCTAAGCCAAATTAAATAGTAACCAGCATTCAAATTTAACCATATAAAGTCTACATTAAAATCCAAAATGACAATTATGAAATATTATATTACTATGAACACTGTCAAAAGCTTTGAATAACAGCACACTAAGGAAATAAGTGAAAACACACTTTACCTTGTATCTCATTTTGGGGCATGAATGAATGTAGAAACCCATATAATAAAAACAGAGATCAGGAGCTTTTTCGTGAAGCTGTCTAGTAAAAGCAATTTCCCTGTGAGGGGAAAAAAAAGACTAATTACATTTGAATACAATTCTTACAGTCATTTTACCTCGTCATATTGAAATATTTTACAGCTACCTGGCTCTTGATCTATATAAAGGACTGGACTTCTATAAAACAAAAAAATGAGGATCATAAACTCCAGACTAATGTTTTTAAAAATCCCAAACATAATAAACTGGAAATTAATCCCTGGAAACCTAACAAACAAATCACCAAAATGCACAACACCATGTCAGGCTTAAAAATACTTCCATTTTTGTGTTCTGGTCTGCCAACTGCCTCATTTGAAATCTAAATAAAAATGACTAAGAACCTCTCTTTAATAGGTTTCTTGTTAATATTCGTGTACATTGGAATTTTACAGAAACCTGGCCCAGCTATTGCACACAGACTGGTTAACATGGCTCAGGAAAACATCAGAGTGTTTTTAAAAAATAAGCTTCAAGGATTAAGCCTCTTGTTTGTTCAACCATCTATGCTCCAGCAATTTGCATGTAAAAACATCCATCTTTATGCAACAAAAGGTATTTTTACCCATCCCACGTTTGTCAGTATGATTTTCTCATTTATTCTGAAAGAAAAACATCTACATATTCCAAAAAAAAGTTTGCTTTTTATTTTACTGGCACAAGGAAAGCACTGGTACTACAAAGACTCAGACAGTGCTCCCTCTATAATGGTCATTTTTGCACCATTTCTATCTGTGCAGATCATTTCTGTAGCAAATCTGATAAAACATGGGTAAGTTGGTTCTTACTTTCTGTGTCCAAGGGAGGGAAAAGGAATAGATGATCTTTAATAGGTCCCTTCCAACACAAACTATTCTCTGATCCAAGATATCACTACATACATATATCTACAAATACTGGAGGTTCTTTATCCCTTAAAATGAAATTAGTATCACTCAGTATTTCTTAATTTTTTTTTCCTTTGGTAAGATTGGTATCACCAAGCAGCTGCTTCTCCCCTCGTTCTTTACTTACAATGCCTACATATTTCAAATGATCCTCAAATCTCATCCTTTCTACAACTCAGCAGCAAAAATTCTCTGAGTGGCATGAAGTGGAAGTGACAGCAATGCAGCCCAACCTCCTCAGAGGAAAATTTGCAACAGCTTTGAAGGTATCAGATTCCTTTGCAACTTCCTAAGTCCCCCCTAACTCAACTTTTTTTTTCCCCTTTTTGAAAGAAGAACGAGCTTGGCTCCCTCCAGGACTGTTGGGAACTCTTTTTTATTGCCTTAAATGCTGCAGAATTTACAAGCTGCTTTTTCACAAGTTGAGCCATGCACGCATGGTGCTGCAACAAAGCTTTAAATTTACTATGTAGGGAATTTAAAATAATTTAAAGAATTCATAAGCATGGATTATGTCAGGCTATTATTACATAAAGTAATGTGATATGTACAAATGCTAAAAAATAATTCTTAGGAGGACAGTATTTTATATGTTCATCTTGCAAGGAAAAAAATAGTCTCATTTCAAGTATCTAGCATATGTAATGGAACAGTTCAAAAAATCTAGACTATTAAGAGGAAAAAAATCAATTCTAAATTATAAGAGTTCACACATTTTTCCATATTTGTTAATTCTGATTAATTCCACAAAATTTTCAGATTCTAATCAAAATCCTAACAAATTCAGATTAGACCTTTAAAGATATTAAAATTGCATATGGTTTATTAATTATAACAAAAGTTTATGAAGTAATTGTGGTAAGAAGCTTCCTAAAAAGTGGTGTTTGTGTTTCACATAGTTCAAGTCATGCCATTTACCTGCCCTGGTGGGTGACACTGGACAAGAACTGAGAAGCTGCACCTGCAGAGGGGGTGCCTTGGAGAAAGGAGAAAACTGGATCTCACAATTCCAGTGCTCCTTTTGCACCTGACAGAGTGCAGTGAGAATCTCAACAGGTGAAAAGATTTGTGCTTCAGCTTCTCAAACCTGTCAATAGGCACGCCTGGCACGAGGCTCAAAGCCAACTGCTTCATGAGCACCTCCCTGGGAACATCACATTTCTGTGGCAAACTTACTTCATGCCAACAGAGAAGCAAAAAATGTCAGAAAAAAATAATTACACAACTATTTCCACTCATTTAGGGTTTGGGTTTTTTTCACTTGTAATAACAATGGAATCATAAAATTGCCTATGGAAGAAAAACAGTAACTTGCAATTTCACATACAAGTTTTATTCACAGTGAAAAGCAATACCCACTATTCCTACTGTTTTGCAAGACCATGTTGGACAGTTAATTTAAGGCTTTAAAATTCATAGGATTACTCTCTCCAACAGGCTTTCTGAAGACAAAGATAATGAGATTAACATACCTGAAAAATATACTCAGTGCTAGTACAGCAGGAGACCACTAATTCAGAAGACAACGCTTTTTAGGTACTCTGTAATTTATGATCTCAATGTGCATAAAACTATAAAAGTGATTAATTTCATTTGGTGACTGGGCTAAGAAAAAGGTCAAAGGAAAAATTATTTCTATTCAAAGAAAAAAAGGGCTTTTCCTGTTGAAACCAAGCAATACTAAATTATTTTCAGGGGCAATAAAAACGAGGCATTTTGTTTCTGAGTGTTTTTTTAACCTGTAAAAGTATTTAGCTAACTAGAAAGATACATCTCTAGTCAAGGATGACAATTAAAAATCTATTTGGAAGACAACCAACCCCACAACTACTTTGCTAAAGGCAGTGTTACTAAAAATAACAGCACAAGTTTAGAAACAAGTATCAATTCCTGCTATTCCATCCAACCTGATAACAAAAACGTCCTCTTACCGTAATGCAGAGTAGACTCCCAAAGATAAGAAGGAAAAGTCTGGGTCGTAGTACAGATAGACTGAGGACACACAGTAGGGCAGGATATCAATGACACCCACAGCAATTATCTTCCCATCCAGCCAGTACTGCTGGTGGAAAGAGCCATAGCCACATTCTGGTCCGTTTGGGGAATGCTCTGCCTGAGCAAGAACAAGAGAGGGATTAACTCCCTGACCAACTTTCAGTTTGAAAACAATTTTAAAGAGAATTTTAACACATAAGTAAACACTGTAAAAAATTTTGCTGGCCATCTGTATTTAGAAAAAGGAAAAAAGGCATTTGAAAGGCAGGGAAAACCATGTAAGTTACTGGATCTTTTGTGCCCTTTGCTGTACTCATGGTGGGTGTAATCACACAGCCCAAACGTGAATCTGAAACAGCCTCTGCCATCAGCACCTGTGGTACTGACAGGACAACAAATCAATGTGATTCATCAAGCTATTAATGAATTATTACATGCAAACCTGGTGCCTCTAACACTCCCTGCCACAGCAAGGACCCTCCAGATTCTCTCCTCCTGGAAACACTTTAGCCATTACATTTACTTCAGAGGAGCACTCATAAAAAAACTGAAGCTTATTCTTCATGTGATGTTTACTCTCCACAACTAAAAAAACACCTTTTATCCAAGAATCTGAAACTAAATAGCAACAAAATCTGCAGAACCTCTTCTTTGTCAGCCCACATCAGAGCAAATCCTGCAAGAACACCAAGGGACTGGCTATTGTTGTGTGCTGTGGTTTTGGATGTGCACTGAAGTTTGACTCTGGATGGGGTAAAGCACCTCAAGCCAGAAACTGATGCTTGAAGTTAAGAAGAAAATGATCTCCCTAATTTAAACTGTATTACACAACCAACTTTGGCATGCCATTTTCTCCCACGTCAAGTTTACTTTAATCCTGAATTCCACTGTGCTCAACTTAATTATCCATCTAGTCATGTTTTTCACTGCATTGCCAGGTCTTCAGAAAGCTGCTTCTCACTCAATAAATCTGACAATATTGCCTGCTATTACCAACTGTTTTGCATTACAACAGCAGAAGGTGGGTTTAATCAAGTATTTTGATACAGTAGCCCAGACTGAAGAGATGATAGGCAGGAGAAGTTACACTAATTGGTACCACATGTGTCAAAAGAAATCAATCACGTGAACAAAAATAATTTCAACTGGCTCACCCAACCAGCAAGTCCCAAAATAAATGCCACATAACAATATGTTTGCATTTTTATATAGTTATATAGCATAAAACTAAATGTGGAGCTACAAATACTCTGAAAGTGAAATGATTAAACATTTGAGAGGTCTATCTGCACTGTCTGAGGACATTTAACTCAGATATAGCACATTAAAATGGGTTTCTCTTGTTCAGGTAAAGCCCACTTATCCAACAATCATGGTTTCATTCAGTATCATCAAATTTTCAACAGAGCCAAATGAAATCACATGCTCAGTGGTAATATTTGTATGCAGGGACACAGTCAAGTAAGAGATGTTCTCTAAGGATTTCTCAGCACAGGTTAAGTTCCATTCCACGAGTGCAGTCAGTGACAGAAAAATGAAACATCTCAAAGCCAGGGGGAAATGTGGTTGGTAATAGAACACAGACTTGCTTAAATAAGTTCCAGTTAAAACAGATTCTCTTTCTTTGTCAAAAATTCATCATATAGGATTTAATGAATGTTAAAGAAGATAGTCTAAGCCAACATGGAAAAGATTTTCACTCAAAGCAAAGTCTTCTGAAGTTAAACAAATGCTCTGTCTGTGTGTGACCCCAAACCTCCAAAGAGCAGCACTTGGGTTTGGTCACTGGAGCCCTGCAAACTGAAGCATTAACATCAGTTAAAACTCTTGGTAAAGTACAACCTGCAGTTACTTCACTAATGCAATTACAGTGAAATGTCATGAGCATAAGAGAGTCTATGTTCTGGAACAAACATAATGAGCACAGCACTGATTTCAGGCAAAACAGTCAGGGATCTCCGTTACATTAAGCAAATAACATTTCAAAAAGAGTAAGATTTCCCTCCACCTTCAAGAATTCTCATACAATGTAATCCTTTGTAATGCTTGTCAGCATTACATTTTCTCCCATTTCTCCATGAATACTTGGCTCCTTTAACTTGATTTCCTGTGCACTATCCAGGCAACTTGACCTGAAACAGGTCTAGAATATGAAACATTTTCTTGAAGCAGCTACATCATTTCACACCACTGACATCTCCACTGGGACCATGTTTGTCAAGGGTGATGTAAAATACACCAGTGACATCAGGGGAGAAAGCCCCACCAGAAAGGGCTTATCTTATCTACCCAAAATCATACACCAGCCCTGGAATCGATCTAGAGGAATTATTTAAAATTATTTAAAATTAACAGTTTCTAGTTCTATTTTGATACAATGAATTATTATAATCTGTTGATATGGAAAAAATCGAGGACAAAATCTAGACCACAATTTTCTCTCCAATATTTACACTGTCATGCAGAGAAAAATACAGCATACTCCATTACATGTTAATTCTACCTTGTCTTCATATCCTGCTAGCTAATGATTCCATGAACACATCTGATTGCTCATATTTTATAACCCATTATTAAAATTTAAATATTTAACAGAATTGGCATTACATATTGCCCAATTAGTACCTCAGTGTACTAACTGCTTATAATTGTACTTCAATCATGGTGAGAGCACTCAAATTTCTTCAAAGCACATTGGTCTTTAACATTAAGAAGTGCTTTGTTTATTATATTTTACCAAAAATAGGTCCTGCCTGTACAATACATTTATTTTTCTCTGGGAGGTTTTGTAAAATTTCTCTTTTTCTACTTTTCCATTTTACCCTCTGCTGTGTATGGAGGGAAGAGGAAGATATTAAATGCTATCAAAGGAAAAAAAAAACCAACCCAGGAAACCCTTGACTTCAGTGGGAATTATTTGCCAAATAAGCAAAGTGATTAATTCCAGCAGTTCCCTTCCCAATGGCACACACACAGACCTGCCATATGGCAGATTTCTGTGTCTTGGTTAGCAACACATTTCCTTTCCAGAACTCTGTCCTACTTTCTTTAGGGATTAGTAGGATGCTCCTCAGAGCCATGTTCTGTGCCTGACTGGAAAAGTCTAGAATTGGAGCTATACTGCATCAAATGTGAGTCAAATATCACCTCCTAAGAAGGTCACTCTGGGAATTGCAGACCTGTAACGGTCTCATTCATTAGATCCCCTGAAAATTAAAATGTAACAATAAACAGAACAAAGCAGAGGCTGATGTGATTTTTGAAGAGCAAAGATTAAGATTCACAAACATCTTTCAGTTCTTTAGAATTCAAAAGCATCTCAGCAAGGAAAAGAGGAGATCAAATGATCATTTGCATCACACTTCCCATCACACTGATCTGCTACATTCTCCAGACTGGCAGGTGAATCAGTGAACACTGAATGATGGTGCAGCAAACCAAGATGATGATTTTAAAACATTCAGGATGGTTAAAACAGAACTGAATGTACACAGATCCAGAAAGATCCCATAATACTGAGTGATCAAAAAGGCAGAGGAGATACCAAATGTCCATAAACCCATGGAGCATAAATGCATGCTGGAAAACATTGCTATAGGCACATCCAAAACAATGGCCATAAATCACCAGTTCTTTCAAAGAGATGATTTTGACAACAGTTTTATCAAATTGTCTGTTTAATGCTTAACATCAGTCAAGATGAAAAAAAAAAAGTCTAAGCAGCAATTAAGAGAATAATTTGAGAACAAAACAAAATTATGCCTCAACTGCATAACACCATGGCCCCTCCAGGTGCTGAGGCTCCTTCCAGCTGCTCTTTCAGGACAATGTGGAGCAACTTGGGCAGGACAAACACTGAGATGACCACCAGTGGTGCTGACACACCTGGCCCATGACACCCTGCTCACTCACTGAGCACCAAAAAGTGCATTTTCCTTGGAACCTTCGTCCATGAATCCTCCCAGCCCACGCTGCTCCCCTGTGCTGAACCATCACCACGTTCCACATCTACCTGTGTGAACTGGTAAAATGGCAAATGCTTAAATGCTGTCTCTAAAACAGAAAGGATGAATAAAAAAAAATCCACCTCAAACAATTCACTTTACATTATACTGTTTACTGCTAGAAAACTGCTTAGTTTTCTGCTACTACATGCTGTGTCTTTTTTTTTAAAGCATTCATTTTTTTCTGCCAGAGCCCATAGCCAAAACAGAAACTAAACTGAATTATAAAATGACGAAATACAAAAGACAGGAAGAGTTTGGGTGTTCATACTATTTGCAGCTAATGATAACATTAAAAACTCAAAAAATTACAAATTGAAAACATGTAAGGTTTAAATTTTATTTAAAATTATTTTTGTTCAAAAGAGTAAACAGACTACACACTGCTAGATTTGCTTGTGGCAACTGTTTCAGAATAAAGAATTTCAAGAATCCCTTGGCCTCTGATATATAACCCCTTTTATTTAACTTCATCTAATTGAAGACATCTGTAGTGGTGCCACACAAAATTTAATTCAAGCTTCAAAATGTCAATAAAAAGTGTCTGTAAGAAACAATATGGGTATAAACCTGGCAGGGCAGTGTGCATCAACATCTACGTAGCCACACAAAATTAAGAATATAATGGCAGTCTGCTGCCCGAGTTGACGAGGTGATAAAAGCCCTTTTCCTATAAAGTCTAATGAGCTCTATTACTCTTCAGCGTTCAGGAATGTAAAGGCCAGTGGACTCAGCAGAGAAAAGCAACAAACTCTCCACACATGGATTCACTCAAACTGCGACATATCAAATTACCAGTGTAATTACTATAACCTGACAATTTCATTACAGTCACGCCGTCCTGAACTCTTTAAGACTAACAAGAAAGACACTGCAAGGAATCCATGGCAGTTTGCTCACTTGGAATGAAGGAACAGCATCTCTCCTCAGCTTTTACCTCAGACTGTAGTCAAATACAAGTTTAGCAACTTATTTAGTAATACATTCTTTTCTTTTCATAGAAATAAATCAAAAACCAGGAAAGACAGGAGTTTTTTCTTCTAATTTTTAATGCAGTGCTATGAAATTCAGTGGTAGCTTATTACCCAGCAAAGGATTCCTCAGGCCCTTTGGAAACACAGCAGCATCTTCCTTGGCAGCTAGTGGAGGCAGGAATTCTGTGCCAGCCACCTCCACCACCTCTAACAATGGCTGGCTGTGTACACAGAGCACAGAGGACACTAATACAGTCCTTAAATGAAATAAATTGCATTAACTGCAAAGCTCCCATAGTGAATGAGCACATACCTCCAGAGGGGAGTCACAGAGGAATCGTGTGAACTGCACCGAGGTGGAGTCAGCAGGAAGGAGTGCCCAAGGAAAGAGCCCAAATGTGCCAAGCAGAAAAAGAAAGAAAATTATTAGCAATGTTTTAGGATACATTAACAGTCAAATACACTCCTTCAAATCCCTGTCATTGAAAAGCATCATCAGACTTTGTGTATGGAAATTTCATTTAAACCCTTAACCTCTCACATTCTGTTTAGGAGTACAAATAGACACAGTAATTAATTATGCAAAGTACTTGCTTTTATATAAAACAGGAGATGGTTTTTAAAAACGTGATGTGAGAGAATTAGCACCCTGTAATAAAGGTGTGTTTCTGGTGTCCTTTATTTTAAATTACACATTACCCTCCCCTGTGAATCCCTGCAACAGAGTCTTCTCCCACTGTTCCACTGATACCTCCCCTATCACCAATGCAAGAGGGCTGGGGCCCTCATGCCTCCTAACAGAAATTAATTAATTTACATTCAAACTCAAAAGCAAGCTCATTTTAAGTTTGAAGAAGAGGAAGGGAAAAGAAAAGAAAGAAAATCAACCTCCTGAAAGTGCAAGCATTTCAAAACTGGATTTTTTACTCAATACAAAATGATGTGCTGCCGATAATTAACCAAAAAGGCAACGTTTTAATGATCTGGAGCTTGTCCAAGATACAATACTTATTTACTCACTATCATTTACTTATTTGATAAAAATACTTCCTTATTGGTGGATTCCCCATTAAACCCACTGCAGAGTTCTGGTATGTATTTAACCCCAAACATTCCCTTGTTAAATGAGTAGTTTAATAAACAATTTAATTCCCTCTCTTGTAATGGCTGGGTGATTTAGGAAGTCAGCAGTTCCCACACTGCAAAGTAATAGTAAATAGAATTTTTAATTTAAAAAGTTAGATTAAAAGAATATATATAGATACCTAGAAAAACCTGAGTGTTGTCAAGAATTCCATTAAGTTCTGAGATTAATTAAAGGGGAATACACAAAAATGGGGTGATTGCTTGTCAGCCATCCCATTTTTCCCAGGGAAGGAGAGGAGAGGAAGGCAGGCAACAATAAAAAGTGCCAATGAAAAGTGTGAGCTGCCTCATCTTACTTAACTTGTCCTGCTCATCTATGGATGGATGGGAAACCTTTGGGCACAGAATTTCTGGAAGAACACTGAATTTCTATATGGTGATGTGCATAGGGGATTGTGCATTTCCTGTAATTTATCATTTCAGGTCTAGTCACTATCATTCTAAATTACTCAGAGTTTGGAAAAACAAATGACTGTGGTATCTTAATTAAACTGTAGAATTATTTTGGTTTATTGGTATTTGGTGGTGTATAAGGAAAAAAAGACTAATAATACTTAAAGAAAAAAAGAATTTAAAATTTGAATTATTCAGTTATTTTCCTGTAATAAAAATACAGAGTTAGACACTGTGAGTGCATCAGTCAGAGGTTTTAGAAAATTTAGAAAAAATAAACCATGTGTTATTAATTTTCATGTCAGAAGACCCCCAGTAGTTCTTAATCTGTAATTTTAGCTTTATAGTGCAAGTCAAACCCTATGGTGAGAAAACTGAGCCCACAACACTTTTCAAATAGCTTTATCAATTCTCCAGGCCCTGCTGCCCAATCCCTTGGCTCTGAGGGTGAAGGGGGAATTTTCAGAGCATAACTTCTGCTCTTACAACTGCTAGGAAAAAATTCTTAACTGCACTTGAATTTGCATCCCAATCTTCAGGAGAAAAAAACCCCATTGCAAGTCTTGTCATAAATTATTTCACATGATGATATCTGGTAAAGTTGAGAGGTTAGATAATTTTCTTAAACTGGTCTATATATTTATTTTAAAAGAAGAAAACATTAGATTCAGTTTCTAAATTAACAAACTCATCTAACACTGCAACATTATTATCAACATAATTAAAAATTATCCAATATACCATGAAAGAAATACAGCCAAAAGCTGATGTTGCATGTAAAAACTCAGTATGTCACACAAGCACAATTACAATTCCTTTCACAAAGCCATGCTTTTCTGATTTTAATTTCCAACAGATTTACATAAACTTTTAAAAGCTATATAATACATCAGAAATCCACAACATTTTTACTTTGGTGCAACCTAATTACAGCTGCCAGAAGGAATCAACTCAACAATGGGGAGTAAGTTTAAACATAATTAATAAACCTAAGAGAAGAAACACATCTCTGAGAATGAAATCAAAGGGAGAAAAAAGGTAGAAAAATAAAAGGCAGGTGGGGTTCAACCCAAAGCTACTTGCTGGAGTAAAAGCACGTGCACAGCTTTAAAAAGAGGTAATAAACCAGAGTGTTAACACTTTTACACAGGGGGGAGAGACTAAGATGCTGAACTGGAGTGGGTTTCACCTGGCAGCTCAGGGATTTGTGGAAGGGAAGGTTGCTGATGTCACACCAGGACAGCACAGCCTTCTCAGGAAACCTTCCAGGTGTCATCAGCAGGAACTGCACAATTATCTGAGATATTTCATGAGAAGGCACCACAAAAAGCATTCATTTATCATTTTCCCTTTGACAGTATTAAGGGTTTGTTCATATTTGCAATTCACTGTCAAGGAAAGCTGAGTATTTGTCCTTTTTCTTGGGATACAGAAGGGTGAGCAATGGATATGGGACTTGGGCCTTCCTTCTTCTTGTTCTTTTGAAAACCAATCCCTGAATGGGGTTAAAATAAATCAAAGATTTTAGTCATGAGGTTTTTTTGCTTATTTTTTCATAGAGGGGCCAGGCTCATCATAGAATAAAAAAATAATGATGACAACTCATAAAACCTTCAAATCCAGTGCACCACCTCGGTGCTGCCATATTTTAATTGGAATAATCTTCCTTACCCAAAACAGATTAGAATCAGTATTAACCATAAAGTTGTGCAGTGAAAAAGTAAAAATGAGTCAGACTTTAAATAAGGCAAGGAGAAGCTGCTAACAAGCCCCCTCCCATGGAAAAACAAACAACAAACTATCTAGGAAAATACATAGAAATTGAGCTGGAAAATGAACTAAACTCTTTCTGTAGAAATCAGGAAAATGGCACAAAGTGTAGCATTTTTACAGGAAAAGATGGTACAAACCACCCTTGAACCAGGCAATAAACTAGAGCTCAGTTAGCAGAAGAATCAAAGACTTATCCCAGGAGTGGCTCTTAATTGCTTACAAAAATACAGGAATGCTAAAAGAATAGAGTTTCAGAGATATCCACAGACCTGAAGGTGAAGAGTCAGCCTTCAAAATATAGTACTTAAGGAAAGAGGGGATTTAAAGCTTAAATGCATGTCTCAGAGTTTTCAGTCTAAGAACTGGACAAATGAAATAATTGCTGATACATTCCAGTTACAATTTCAATTCCTTTATGGAGGAATTGACAAAAGTCACTGTGGATTTCTTGCTGAGAAGAAATTTCCTCTCCATATAATGGAGATTTATCAGTCTTACAGTAAAGATCATTTAATTTTATATGGATTTACATAGAAAATGCAGTGGCAAAATCAGGAAGAATGATATAAATCAACATGCAAAAAGAATCTGAACTGAAACAATATGACTGTGGACAAGCTACTTAATTGTATGGGTGCCTAAATTCTTCTGCTTTTATAGGCATTTCATGATAAAATCCATGAATCCACAGCACTGCAAGGGCCACACAAATAAACAGAAGGCATTAGGCTGATACAGAAATTCTCAATCAAAGTCTCTGAGTCAGAGCTAGCAGGATGTGAAATGCAAGTTCACTGCAGTGAGATGTTCTGCCATGGCTTCCAGGAGCTGTATAAAAATGTATAGAAGGCTAAAAATAACCACAAAGGCTATTGATTTTTAAGCATTCTCTCACTAGAATATAAAAGAGGAAACTAGGTTAGAGAGACCTAAAAGTTTGCAACTGGCTGCTGATACCAGTTTGGAACTGATCAGAACGTGCTCCTTGGCATTTCCCAGACTGCTCACTCAGTTTTCTCTATTAGTTCAAGTGGATTCCTGGGAAGCAATTAAAAAAAAAAAAAAAAAAAAAAAAAAAAAAAAGAGGGGTTGTGTGTGAAAGAAAAACCCCACCACACGTATTTCAGTAATTTTTTGCACCTTTTCAAACAGTGTATCTTTTGTGTGTCCTGAAATTCTTTTCTTCCAAGACAAATATTTAGCTAAGCACAAAGCAAAGAGAGAGTCCAGCTACTTTCACAGAGGGAACAGACAGATACTGTTTTTCTACAAGTTTGTCATTATGAAACCCTTGTGAAAAATTAAATAAAACGTTTGCTTCAGGAGGTCTAAACAGCAATAAACTGTTCACTCTTGCTCTTTCTGGAAACTAATGTAGAATTTTTATAATCTTTTATGGAAATGTTTTCTAGCTGGTGTAGCTGCCTCATAGCTTGTTTCAGTCACACTTCAGCTGTGCTTCTTAAAGACAAAAACTGTTGGAAAAGGGCTTGAGGATTCTGACTGGGTCAGAAATGTGATGCCTCTGATGAGATGATACTTCATTAAGCAGAACTACCAGAGACACTCTCCATTCTATCCAAATTAGCCATTGATTATTTCATTGGGAGCAAAAAATTTCCTTCTTGGAATGAAAAGGCCAAAAAACATTTTGACTGTATTTGTTCCACGTAAAATCTTTGATCCAGACCTCCACAGTTCCACACCTGCACCTACCATTTCATCTACCAGATCTCTTCATCTAAAACACAAGAGATTCAGGGGGCAAAATGCTCTGAAATATCTCTCTCCAGGTATTTTATAGATCATCCTCAAGCTGAGGCAGAGCTGGATCCCAACAGCTTCCAGGTGATTTGAATTCTCCAAGGCCCTCCTTGCATTTCTTACCCAGAAACAGGGATTTTTGCTGCTGAGCAAGAGTTAAAATATTTGCAGATAAGGATTGCTCTTAGCAAAGCACAGACAAGCCATTACACAGCTGCCATAAATCCAGTGGAACTGGATCATCCAAAGAGCCAAATCTTAAGATCATACAAGACACAAGTTCATTCTTCTTATTCTCAGATCATCCTTCCATATATTAATCTACACATTTTCTCCCAGAAATATAACCAAAGGCTATTAAAAGTTACTCAATTTAAAACATAAAACAGACTCCTAATCCATATTTATCAATTTCTCTGTGCACAAATTATTACGACAGAGTTGTACTAGCATTTATTATTTTTATGAAAAATGAAGAAAAAAGGGACCAACCCTCACCCACACAATTGGATTTCATAATTATTTTACTCTTGATATGCTGATCAGCTTTATAATTTAAGCTCCAACTGATCTTTCACTGATGATACAGGGAACCAAAGTTTTTTCAACATAAGGATGCTCAGTCTACTCTCTGCTCTCTGTTAGAGAAGTCTCCATTTCTCAGTTTTTCTAAGCTTTCATGGTTTGAATTTCTTCTCCTTATAGCTTGATTCATTTCACAAAATAAATATAACCAGCACCAAAACAGGATTAACCCAAATAAATCCTTGCAGTTGATTATATTTGGGGAGGTTTTGTATGTTACAGACACAGCTCCTCATGCTAAGCATGATTACATCTTCCACTACTTTAAAAACAACCCAACAAACAGGAAAACAACCAAACCAAAAAAAGCTGGTGAATAACAGCTCTGTTATCCTGGGAATGGGATATGGTGGCTGTCATTTTGGACCTGAGATAAAGATCCACATAAAGCATTTTCATAAAGGGTCAGAAGAAATGCAAAGAATGGGACAAACACTAAACCTGATTGTTTCCACAGCTTCCAAAAATGAGCAATTTGGGAACTTGGTTAATTCAAGAGCAGCCTTGGATAAACTCCTCCAATAGGCAGGGATACACCTATTCTCCTATTTTTCACAATTCTATTTTAACTCATGCATAGCTATTTATACTTTACCTTCACAATCAGTTGAGGCTCCCCCTAATTCTTCTCATTTTTTCTAACAATTACAATTTATTCCTGAACTCCATGTATTGCTCAAAGAGTAGATGGCCATGCATTTACACATTTTATTAGCTTAATAAAGTTTTGTGCTCCCACAGAGGAAAACTGAAAAACCAATTCTTCCTCAGCACTATTTAAGAGCAAGTATTATGAAGAAACCTTTAATGAGAAAATTGTCTGCTATGGTTTTCCTCAGGACACCAATTCCATACCCTAAAAACTTGCTGACATAAACACTCTTAAGTGCCAACAAGTTTGTGTAACATCAGGAATTGACTCCATTCCAAAGCACAGAGACAACCAGGTCAGTTTTGAGGCTGAATTCCTCCAGCAAGTAACCAAAGGTTTTTGAGGAGAGTGAGAGGATTTCACAAATTCAACTTATACCAGACAAACTAAGAAAGAATGGCATCATGAATATTTTAAAAGATTATCCAGAAAATAATTGTAGCTTTTATGCCAAGATAAAAACAGATTTGAATTTTTTTTCTCTTGCAAGTTAAATTGGTTTTAATTCCAGGAGCAAGGAAATCCTTCAAACTGTTCCTAGAATATTTGGCAGAGAGACAATCTATTTCTACCTTACCAAATTCTCTACTTGCCAGTGAAAGAGGAACAGAAGATTGTGGTGATGCTTCCATAGAAAGGCAAGTTACAACTCTGGAACTTGGGAAGAGTTGATTTCACAATGAAGTTTCCACCTTGCTTTTTATTAGAACAAACAGAAGTCACTCAGGGATCAGTGCTGCACCACCAAAAAGTGCTGCAGGACCCTCCCCAGCAAGATCTCCAGTTATTTTAATGAACACACTGTAATTAGTGCTGTGCAGCCTTCAGCAGGGCAGCAGAAGGAGGAAAGGAGGAAAAGACAAAGTTTAAAAAGACTCAGCACCATTGAAGGCATAGAAAACACCAATTATCAATGCTCTCAAATTGGCATTAAGCAGTGCCCAGAAGTTCAATTCCACAGCTCTCTGCCCTGAAAATCCTCCACTCTCCCTTCTCACATAAACTCCTGATAGAAAGCTCTATTTACATTCCAGAGGTGCAAAAAGGCCTTCTCCACATTCACTGAGCAATAATCAGCTTCACTGTTCACCTATTTTTTGTTACTATTGTGAACATTTTTATAGTTATTCACATTAGTGTTCTTCTCAAATAACCACCAAAATTCTAAACTGATTCTTAGAATTGCCTTTTAATATAATAAGGCTAATATTAAACTAGTCTAGCAACTGATAATATATTGTAATGCCAACAATCTAAGAATATATTCCCAAAAGAAGTTGTTAATATGTCCCATAACAATCTTTGCTGGATCCTGGATTTAAATATAGGCAGGTTTCTAAATATGAAGTGTTCAGCCAAATATAAAACTAAAAACCCTTCCAAAACGAGAAACTTTCCAAACACAAAAGTGTGCAGGACTCTCCCTAAAAATAAACTTCAACAGCCTCACAGAGTAGTTTGCACAAATTAAAAGTGAAAAAATCCTGGATATTTGCCAGTTTAAAGCACAAAGCAGACTTCTTACTATCCTGATAAAGGCCCTGTGTATGGGCCAGAATTTTATTCCCTTTGCTTAAAAAACTCCATGGTTCCATAATGTCTGTATGATGCATTAAAAAGTCTGAAAAAGAGGAAGAAGAAAAAGTTTTGAGGTGTTAGAAGTAGCATTTTCCACCCTTCCTCTCAATAACGTGGATCAGTTTTACCCTACTTGGTACCTTAAAAGTGACTCAGATAATTCTATTCTCACACTTTTATTTAAAAAAAAAAAGGCTTCTAAACTACATGAAAATACATTTTTGTATAAAACACTCTTCAGTTTACTTCCTGCAGAGATCAAATACAAGATGTTGATTGAAGTGACAGTGTTAGTTCCTAATTGTGAATACAAAAACCTTCTTGGCCAGGCAGTCTCATGGACACAGAATATGATTTACCAAGGCTGATAAAGAACCTAAATTCAAACCCATCAGCATCAGACCAAGTTTTTACGTTCAGTAGATGCTTCAGAGGTTTTATGTCTCCCCTGGAACTACTCTAAGCCTGCACAAACATGAGGCCAAGAAGAGGAGATAAAGGCAAAGCAGGGAAAGCCCTGTTAAGTGTTAAGAAAAGAGAGGATAAAAATCTGTTACACCATTAGCAGTGAACAGAAATCCATCTCCTTCCAGTTCAACAGCAATTCCCAGGACAGCCTTTACACCTTCAGGTGGTGGAAACCTGACTGTCCCTAACACATCTTTCCAGGCTGAAATATTTCCATCATTGCAGAAAAACCAAGTCTCTAATCTGACCAGGTAATACTTGGGACAAATCTAGTCAAGAGCTCAGTCTCTCCTGGCATGCCTCCAATTTTTACATTACTTTAATTAAACCCATTTATGTCAGCAATTATAAAAAGGGCAGAGACTACCACTTATTGTTATGAGAGCTATTATTTTACAAAACAAAGTGAAATGGATTTTATGGCTCTCCAGAATAGCATTACAGACATCTCACAAAACCAAAAAAACCTTTCTTTACAGTTCTCTTTTGAACTAAAGCCAAATATTATGATGTTGTTTTACAATTCTACCTGGAAATCAGCCCCAGTTTACAAGGTTTCACTTCTGCAGGTAGTTCACTCTCAAGAACAGAAAAGCCTGATTAGTTGACCAATATTGAAGCTGCACATCTGCAGTAGATAAGAGATCTGAGGCAGAAATTTCATCAATTCTGCCAATGAGGAGTTTGTGCCACCTGCCAGAGAAATGGAGAACTGCTGCTTGTTCAGAAGCCCCCGAGTATTTTTAATTATTTTTAATTTATTAGATTAGGATTATCCTTCTGTAAACACCCTTTTAAGAGCAGGGTTTACCCATAAGCAACATATTCTCATCAAGCCTCAGACGATCAGCTGCTGAGGTATTTTTGCACTATTCCTACTGTAAAGGTGAGTTCCAGTTGAGCAGTGTGCTTAGCAATGCAATGGGAATAAAACTGAGATTTTTAAAACCTTCACCTGTTGAATTAAATGAGAACATGAAAAATGAGGGATAAACAAAAATGTACCAAAGAACTTTAAGGCAGAAGATGATTTTGCCATCAAAAAACCTCAGAAATGGCCATTTCAATATTTTAGTATTCGGAGTAGCTCCAAGAGACCCCATTTCCCACCAGTTAGCTGTGCATTTTAAGAAGCTGTTTTCAGAAAGGTGCATGCAGTCCACTGTACCTCGTTCTCCCCACAGTCAGAAGGTGTGTCCTTGTGTACAGACATCTGATACTTGGCAAATAAAGTGGCAGATTGGTTGAAGGATGATTTGAACTGGGGGTCCTCAAAGGAGACAGGTACTAACCTCACCTTCAGAGCAAGGGAAATACAAGCATTCTGTTTTGAGTGCACATCACCAGATAAGCTGCTTCTGAAGGTCAGGCTAGTGAAAGATCTCCTCCTATCCACTTCAAAGCCTCTGAAGTCAGTTTTCTACCTTAAACATAATAATAAGACAACTTCCTATTTTTACTAATATCTACAAATCAACCACAATTTTTTTGTTTCATTGCACAGTCTCAAGGACTTCTTAAAATGCCATCACTCATTGATTGCCCTGGTTCAACAATTACTTGTTCTTGCTACTTAAACTGTTTCTCCAAACTCATACTGTTTTCCTTATAGAATAGAGAGGTACCACATTTCACAGTTCCCTCTTACACTCCACCTTTTCATTGCAAGAAGCTGCAACAATGTGTAATTTAGATGGAGTGCACAGATTACTTTTTAAAGGCTTAAATTGAAACTGAAGAGGATTATTTAACTCTGGTGAACCTTAAGCCAACAATTTGTGTGGGTGATAAACTTCTGCTCAGGTTTTGGCCCTGATCATTGTATCCTTCTTATGGAAACATTCAAACCAAAGCCAGCAAGAACAGTTAGCAGGCTCAGTGTCCAGCTGGATTCAGTTTTTATGAGATTTGTATTTTTAAGGCACATCTCTATCTCCAAGAGCTTCACCCTCTCCATTTCTCACCCAACAGCATCCCCTTGTAGCACCCATAACTTCTCTGCCTGCAACTGAAACCAAGTATTTGTGGCACTCACAAAGAGGTATCAACAGTTTGCACTTTCAGGATGTTGATTTTATTGGATACAGTATTTTCCAATGGATATAAAATCCACATTTGCTTCTCCTAGAGACAGGACATGTGAAATGGAGGGGAAGCTTTGCATAAAATTAAATTTGGCCTTCTGACCTGATTTATGGTTGGTTTATCAGGTGGGTCCTTGTGAATAACCATCTGGTAACGTTTATAGACCTGGTAAGACTCCTGAAATGTGGCTTTGAACTGTGAACTTGGTGGAGATGATCTCACCACCCTCACCTTCAGAAGAAGTTAAACACATTTATTATTAAAATATCATGCAATAACTTTACATTTATACATGACACAAACGTCACAACAGAGAGAAATTTTACCCTCCTGCACAAGAGCCATCACAAATTAATTCCTATTAGCCAACAATCTTCCAATTCTCCATCTCAATTTATGCTACTGAAGGCTTTTATATTTACACTGAAGAACACAGAAGGTTTTCCAACTGCAAATTAACAAAATGTCTGGAGAAGAACTACACAATTTTCAGGAAATAATACCAGTGAATGGTATGCAGATCATCATTTTAAACAGATTTTCTGTGCTACTTAAAATATTCTCTTGTAGTCTCACACTACACTGAAAAATACTTGAAAGGCTTGGAAGACTCAAATCTCTGCTCTTCATCCAAAAACCATGTTTTTATGGCAATAATCCCAAGGGGATTTCCTAGTATTTTTGAAATTGAAGGAGGAAGATGAAGCAGTGTTTCCATGCTCAGTTATGAGTTAACCACAATAAGGAGTTATCAATCTTCACACCATCACCATTAAACACACAAAAATAATTTTTAAAAGGTAATCTAGAAATTAAAAATTCTTCTTAGTAAAAATGATTGCTGCCTAAGCAGAAGAATGCTGCCACATAAGCAGCAGTGCATGTTTTTTCAAACATATTTAGGGTCATATTAATTTCAAAAACTATGTAATTTTCAGAACGGTTCAATTTTCACAAAGAGGAATTTTTTTTTTAGTACTTCTAATTCTCCCTGCATCTTCTAAATGAAGATGTTCAGACAAAGCCATCAGGCTTCTGTTAAACAACTCCTCAGGAAATGTGAAGGAGTTAGGGAGATGGATCAATTTCATGGCTTTTAGTCAGTAAATATTTTCACTTCCAGTACCATCATTGAAAATTATCAGGGAAATATTCAGTTACTTTTCCAGCTTATGGAAAAAGTAACAAGAAAAATGTTAGAAATTCCAAAAGTCCTCCAGCTTACTGTGTCTAATACATGCAGTGGCAACCAGTGTGTTGAGCAAACTATTGTACCCTCATTTTTACAGCTTTCAAAGGCATCAACACACACCAGTGATGTGCATAAAGAGCAACTATCTTGTTATCTGTTTAATTTCATGAAGTTACTGCTTCCTTGTCAAGTTTCATTAGCTCAGACAGCTCAAGTATTTATATGCTGCAGACCTAAATATTGCATTTCTCTCATCATTCAATACTCAAGTCAAAGTCTTTCATTTTCAAGTCACACTGTATGAAACTGACTTGAAATGAAAAGTTGTTTTAGTAACTGAACTGGCCTCTGCTGGCACTGATTGCAGTGCAAGAGTACCCTCCTGTGGTTAAAAAGCTCAGCTGCACCACAGGTGTGTAATTTATATAAATTTATACATATATATATATACACACATACATACCCCTATGATGCATATCTCTATAGATATAAATATACATCACTCAGTACCATATGTATTGCAAGATTTAAACTCCAACTACTCCATAAAATCACAAATACAGACCCCTAGGCTCTTCAAAAACTCCCTAACTAAACTTTTCCTTCATCTGCTTCCAACAACAGTGAACAAGACATTACCTCTAATTTGTGTCGTGCATCATCAGGTACAGGGACAAAAACAAAGTCTTCAATGTTTTTAGGCTGGTTTGTTTTAGATTTAGAGTTTTGCAAGAGGAAGGCTTGGTCTCCTTGAAGTTGAGAACCTTCTAATGTGCCCATCTGGTTCTGCAGGAGCTTCTGTAGTTTTCTCTCTTTCCTTATGTCCTTTGCTTTCCGACACAGGGGCTTGCTCAGATCAGCCCCTTTCCCTGCAAGGGCACAAGTAAAGAGTTAAACACCACATCTGACAACAAACAAGCAGCTCTCACCTAACCACTGAAAAGAAATGGCTAAAATCACCACTGGCTGCAGACTGTGCTCTGAACTCAACATGTAAATGTGAATTTACATGTCACATTTACAACCACTGAGGCCAAGCTAATGCAGTGATTCTCCCACAGCTCTTTAATGCAGCACTTTAATCTGGAATCACCTTGACCATTTCACTCCAAAGCCAGGGTATATTTAAAAACTTGAAATACTGAAGGACAAAAAATCACAAAGCCTCACAACCAAATTCACAGAGAATTCTTCTGCATGCAAAGCCCACGTGGCTACACCACAGACTCCTGCAGAAGACACACACCCCAAACCCAAGCAGTCAGTTTTTCTCACCTGGGATCCATAAGCAGGATGTAGAAATGTTGCCAATGCTACTGTGGACAAGTAAAAAGCCACAGAAGTTTGTATTTTTACTTAAAATTATCTTCAGATTGTCTGCTTGAACTAATAAGTTCACTCTTTGCAGTTTGCCTCTATTTTTAAGAGATCAGCCATTTATAGAATTCTATTTGTGAAACGGTATTTGCTAAAAAGACAAGTCACACCTTGCACTATTTCCCATCTTGATCCATTTGGTTTTTACTAATGCAAGAACTACAAGTTCTAGAGCAACACAAATCCAAAGGCATGAGGGAAATACAGACATGTGTGAATATGTGACCTGTCCTTAGGCAAACAAGGCAGAGGAACAGTTTATTTAAAACACTCATGATACATTTGAAGAATGAGAACTTCATTTGTATCGGGGTCTGTTTCGTGTCTCGTATCTTCTGCAAGCTGTAAATTAGCAAGAAAAACTTCTTAAAGCAGTGACTGTGCCTACACAGACATAAGCAAACCTTCTTTTCTATCTGAAACTGTGCAGAAACAGACCATTATTCCTAGAGGACAATGACCTGTTTTGTTTATAAAGGAATAAAAATGCAATTAAACAATCTTATTACTGACTAAGTCTACATTTGCCAAGATGACAACTAAACATCTCTCTGTCTGGAAAATTTTAAACTAAATTTGACCTGTGACACCAACTAGCATAAAAAAAAATTTAAATAAGCTTTCTGATGCACTTATTATTCACTTTTATATTTCCTTTAAAACCTCCAGAAAGAAGCCCACTAATGAATATTTCTGCCCTGTAAAATTAAACCCTCTTTTTCTGAAATGCACTACAGTGTTATTTATCTGCATTTCCAGTGTTTAAAGTTTGACCCAAAACTATTCTTAACCCAGCTGAAGACCTTACCTCACCTCTTCCAAAGCACTGGCAGGTTTTTAAACTTCTATTCTTTACCCAAGTCTGCCATCTGCTGTCAACAGCCACTTCATTTCTTTCCAATACTAAGTTTACACAGGCCAAAGTTTTTCATTTATTATTTAAAAACAAGGGAGCTTTTAAAACTTGCACAATAAAAGTCGTATAAACAATAAACTATGTAAGGGCTGTAAAGGTTTGTGTAAGATTCAAATACAAAATACAGTTTTTAAAATTCTGTAATGTTCCATGCAACACTACTGCTTTTCTGAGCCAGCATTTCTGAAAATTTTCCTTTTTATTTAGATGCAAAAATTGCTTATTAAGCTGGTGAAAATCAGATCCAATAGGGATGAGTGTTTGTTAAGGAAAAAACATTATTTTACTTAAAATTAGCCATGCCATAGAAAGAGACAGAAGTACTTTGGCACAACATGCAACAGGTGAGTGAAATCAGGAATCAGAAGGATGTCCCAACACAGGCAGAAACTCTAAAGCCACAAGTTTCCATGAGGATTTTCCCTACCATCCCTAACCATGCACCAGTAAACCACAATTCAGAAAATGCCCTTTATTTTCCAGAACAGGCTACACAAAATGGGAAATATGATCTGTAAGACAAGGCTGCCTTACCTGTAGCCTCTGGGCCACAAAGTGTCTGGCAGTAATTCTACCTTAAATTAATTATCTGGCAATAACCCACCCATGCCTTACCAGCTTCCTTCCAGAAATCACTCATGTCCCAAAGGAAGGCAACCACAGAATCACAGAATGGGTTGGGTTGGAAGAGACCTTTCAAGGGACACCTTCCACTATCCCAGGCTGCTCCAAGCCCCATCCAACCTGGCTGGGACACTTCAGGGATGGGGCAGCCACAGCTTCTCTGGGAAACCTGTGCCAGGGCCTCACCCCTCTTATAATAAAAAAATTCTAATCTGAATCTCCTCTCTTTAGAGTTCCAGATCCTACAGTTTCAGTCTTACTTAAGGTGAGAATAAGAAGATAAATATAAGTTTTTAGTATAATAAAATATAAATTACAGTATCACAAGTAATACCCAGCACCTCTCAATTTTTATGCTGTAATTCCATAAACTGGGAGGAGCACAGGGAATAAAACAAAACAATTATTAATTCATTAAGCAAGATAAAGAGAAGGAGGTTCAAGAAGATGTGAAATGATGACAGCATATTCCAATTACTACCAGAAATTACCTGGCTTAGGTGGTGCATGAACAGCTTTAGCTGAATGTGATGGTTCTGCAGGGGCTGCTATGTCTTTGTCTGTAGAGATCTGAACAGAATCCAACTCCACCTTCTGCACATTTCCCTCTTCTTCTGTTTCTCCTGAGTCCTTATCTTCATTCTCCACTGTCTCAGTGTGATCCACAGCCAAGGGGGTCAGTTCAGACTGGCTGACCTGTGACTCACTTTTGTAGGGAAAATCACAGGCAGCCACATCCTCTATATGGGAATCCATCGGCTCCTCTGTCAATAAGCAAAACCTGCATGAGTGAATTTCTCTCTGTGCAACCACAGCTCACACTCTCCACAATTACAATTAATACTAAATTAACTAGTTTCCAATTTTGCAAGTGTTTTCCAGCAGATGAAGTGACTGTAGCAACAGTCTGAAAACAAAGTTTCCTTTACAACCTCGAATTACCAGCAACAAGTCATAAATGAGAACAATTTTATTTTCTCCACTAAAATTGGATGGTCAAATATTTCAGGACATAATCTGAAACAAACAACAACAACAATGAAAAGATCCAAAACCACAGCACACCACAGACCACAAGAGGCAAATTGTAATGATTCCTAAGTTCCACCACAGAGAATTGCTGGGTTTGGTGCTGGATAAATGGAGAGTGACTGTTCAATCACCTGGAAAAACCTTCTTTGTTTGCTCTTCCAGTCCTCTCCAGATTATCAGTTTCATGACAGAAGTAAGAACAATACCTAATTCTCTCCAGCACCCAGCTAGAAAGTGAGGACATGCCCAGGAAAATAAGCTGGTCTATGGAAAAAGTAAGGAAATCTTTTCTTCAGTAACCCAAGCCACCTGCACAATTTGGCCTCTGGGCTACTGAATTCAAAACACTGCCAAGACACAACCCAGGGGCACACAAAGAATTCAAAGCCCATCTGCCATTTGACCACTCAAGCAGGTATTTAAATTTTCTCCTTCCACACATCAGTATTGGTTTTCAAACTCTCAGAGTTTCTGACCTTCACTCGCTACTTTCGAAACATCTCCTTTGGAAATAAATTTCAACATTTTCTTCAGAACCTTCTTGTGGGACTTGGAGGCCTGAAAATGCAAAGCCTGGCACCTAAAAAGAAAAAAAAAAGACCATTTCTTTAGTGAAAGACTGTTTCAGGGAAAAAAAAAAAGTTAAGGAACCACTTAAAAAAAAGACACTCTATCTGTAATTTCTATTAATTTCTTAAGTTTCTCTATATTAAGTGGTCAAATGTTTCATCAACACTTATGAATAAATTAAATTATGTTGTCTTGTACTGAATAATATCAGTCCTTACAGTTTATGTGTGTTTCTCTAGAATTACTGAAACACAAGTGTAAGCCTCTCATATTTGGGCTGCTAAAGCATTTTAGTGGGTTACAGACAAGGTTCCTTACAGGAAAATATCCCAGAGCTGCTCATGTGCCTATGCACAAACCCAAGAGCACATATTTACTGTTCAAAGTACCATTAAAAGTAGATAAACTTCTCAAGTATGACGTATTTCAAGCAGTAAACACAAATGGTGCAGCATATTTGAATCCCTTATAAAAGTGCATTTTGAGTTTCTTACCTTATTGTGTACTGAGGACAACACGTTTGATTCATGATAGGCTTGTAGACATACTTTCCACTTCTGAAAAGAGTAATAAATATGCATTGGTTTTTTTGTTGTTTATACTACAGAATAAATGAAGAGGCTTTTTTATTAAAACCACATCAAAGCATTGCGTGATTAGTAACAAAAATCAAAGAGCAAGTTCTTCAGGTCTTTGCTGATAGTACCACATTAACCTTCGAAAACCATGGAATATTTTCCTGTTTGTAACTGTCATGTTACAAAAGGTCACAGAGAATCACACAAATAGTTCAATTACTCATGGAAACTAGCTGTTTCCACAGATCCAAATTTTAAGTGTGGATTCTGACTTTTAACTCAACTGACAACACAGCTCTGTATCTTGTTTTTCAATTTACCTTCGCCATCCTCTGTCTATGAGATCCTGGTAATCTTGAACTGTCATCGAATGTGCCCACATACCTGAAATAAATAACACAGCAACTCTTTGGCTGTAAAATACAACAAGCTCTGCAGAACTGGCTGGGGCACCTCTGCTCTGGGACAGAATGGGAGAGCTGGGAATGTTCACCTGGAGAAGGCTCCAGGGAGAGCTCAGAGCCCTTCCAGGGCATAAAGGGGCTCCAGGAGAGCTGGAGAGGGACTGGGGACAAGGGATGGAGGGACAGGACACAGGGAATGGCTTCCACTGCCAGAGGGCAGGGCTGGATGGGATATTGGGAAGGAATTGTTCCCTGGGAGGGTGGGAGGCCCTGGCACAGGGTGCCCAGAGAAGCTGTGGCTGCCCCTGGATCCCTGGCAGTGTCCAAGGCCAGGCTGGACAGGGTTTGGATCAGCCTGGGACAGTGGGAGGTGTCCCTGCTATGGCTGGGGTGGAACTGGATGGGATTTAAGGTCCCTTCCAACCCAAATAATTCTGTGATTCTGTGGTTACTGCAAATCTGAGTAGCTAATGGCCATTTATGCATAGATGCCTTTCAAGGATCTGACACGTTCTTAAACATCATAATTACAGATTTCAATACCCACATTAAGTGTAAAAAGCCCAAGCCCAAACCTTGGGATGCAATCAACGATACCCCGCTGAGTTCCCCTCTACCACCACCCGGAAATATACACGGAAGACAACACAAAATTGCTGCTTAGTTCTGTCACACTCATT
>VZRX01022871.1:134586-162902 GCA_013398075.1 Notiomystis cincta
CCTCCCCCGCGGGCGGAGCGGCGAGGGCAGAGCGCGCCCGGCCCCGCTGCTCCTCGCTCCGTGACCCGCGCACCTCGCGGCCCGGCCAGCTCCTCACCGCGCTGACACGCCCTGACAGCGTCCTGTGCGCCCCCCTCCGCTCCGACAGCGCGACGAAAGGATGCAAGAGGTCCTGAGTCTTCCACAGAGCGTTTTCTGAAAATGGGACACGACTCCGTGTATTTCGAATAAAATAATGCTGTGGCCCCATACAGCCGGGCTGCCCGAGTTACCAAATACAAGCAGAGTCTGGAATAAAGGAAGGGGGAACTGCTATCTGTAACTGAGACCGAATTCCGAAACTCAAACCTTTATTTCCACAACAGTAAGAACAGCAGGGCAGTATCAATTCTCCTGCAGCACCCAAGATCATGTAGGAATAGCAAGATTATCCCAGCAGGAATGTTTAGCCATGTAAATTCCACTTGCTGCTGCTGGAGAGAGCCAGGAGAGGAAAGAAGGGACGCAGTGTTTCCTTTTTACTACGAAAGTTCAGGAGCTCCAGTAAACTTTACTACTTTGTATATAGCAAACTAATCCACAGTAGATAAGTAACCCTGTGACAAGTCTAAACTTCCTCAGGGTGCCCAGAGCAGCTGCAGCTGCCCCTGGATCCCTGGCAGTGCCCAAGGCCAGGCTGGACAGGGCTTGGAGCAGCCTGGTTCAGTGGGAGGTGCCCCTGCCATGGCAGGGGTGGAACAGGAGGATCTTTAAGGTCCCTTCCGACCCAAACTATTCCATGGTTCTAAACAAAGCAGCTCATATCAAGTGTTGAGATGTTCCAGACAAAATAAATTTAATTTTACAACATATACATATAAAACAATTGTTGAAACAAAAGTTTTGAAGTATTTTCTTTAAGGCACCTAAGGGGAAGAAAAGGAAAAAAAGGGAAAGCAGTAAGACAATATGCACTGAGATCTGGAACTTACCCAACAACTGACAGTAAAGGAATTCAGTGCTATCACTGAAAGAACTTTACAGAAGCAGAAGAGAAGACAGCCTGGTTCCCTCTAAGTCCTTCTTCAGACTACTTTATCAACATCAGCTGTCAGGAAGTTAAGACACCAAACAGAAAAACTAAACTATGATTCTTTCCAACACAGCATTCTGAGTATAAAGTTCCAAAAAATAACTCTTCACTTAACTGACCATCAAACCCAAAAAGAAAGGATTTTTTCCTCAATTAATCACTGTACACAAGGCTAGATTACATTTTGTTTTATGAAGAGGGCAAGGACACAGCAATCCCAGCTGTTAGAGTCACCCTGCTCACAGTTCCACATTTCTAATATTTTCCCCACAGTTCTTGCACATGCAAAAGGAACTTACTGAGTTTGGCTTATTACAAGAACTTACTTGGATAGTTACTCTCACTCCATTTCCTCTTCAGTGCTCTGAGAAAGAGGGGTGATCATGGCTTCTCTTATCTGAAATGTTTCTATGATCTCCTGGTTAGAGACAACAGCAGTGTGTCAGTTGCCAGAGCTGAACTATTTCAATTCAATATCCACCAAGCAATTAACAACATTTCTGATACTAAAGCACTATTTCAAATTACTACATTTCTCATGCCCATTCTGAGTGAGGGACACAGGAGAAGAGCCCTGTGTGTGCTTAAAATCACTTTTTGTCCAAGGTTCATTACAAACAGCGAGAAAATTGCATGGAGAACTTCACCTCCAGAGACAAGTATTGTACACGAGGCAAGAAACAGATTCCACATTTACCCAGCCCTTGTGTAAAGTGAAGCAGGTCAGTGCACAGCTTAAAAGCACTTCAGCTGACCAGGCTTCAGGAACTGAAGATGGAATTGCTACCCCAATTCCCAGTTTTCTTGCAGCTACACACATCCCTTAGATCTGTGGTCATTCTGGCACCCCTAAGGTGAACTGTACAGAACACCTGTCCTCCCCAGAGCAGGTAACAGCCCAGCTCTCAGAGCCTAAGAGAAACAGAACTGATTTAAAGTATCCAGTTCTCTCTGTGGTACCTTCCACTCTTTCTGGTCCAGACTTATGACGACCTGGTTCCGTGCCCCAGTCCTGCTGTCCTCCTCGCCTGCCTCGCTGGGTTTTGTAGGCTCTGATCAAACACAGCATTTCCAGGGTTTACACTTGCACAGTCAGTTCCACCAGCAACACAAAAGCTCCACCAAAATCACATCAATCCTACATGTTCCACCCAGTTAGTCTCTATCAACAAGTGCCATGTTGCTTGAGATACTTCCTCAGTCTCTCCTAAAACTTCAGGAACTAACTTTTTTCAGAAGGACCTAAGTATTTCATTCCTTATGAAATCCCACCAAAGTCCTCACCCCACTGATATCCTGCAGGAATGAAAGCCAACCTTGGATGCAGGATGGCATTTCCCTTCCAACTGTTTTGAAGCTGCAGCAGTTCCCAGTTCTGAGACAAGAGTTCCTACACCCGAAAATACCTTTTTTCCAGCAAAGTGTAACAATGTTCATGTACTTATTAGCAAAAATATAACTTAAAAGGAAAGGTAATAATCTTTGATTTCTATGAACAGAATTAATCTGTGTAAGTCAGCATAATGGTCTTTTTCCATACACTGATACTTGAAAAGCCTCAATCCTTTCAGCTGCTCATACAGCTCTTCATGCCTTCAATTACATTCACTGCACAGCCCCAGTTGAAAATACATCTAAAACTTTCTGAACACATAACATGTAATGCTGTTACAAAAAACAATTAGAGTATTTTAAAGCTAGATTTTACCTATTATTGGCAATTCATCTTCATCCAGCTTTATTTTTGCAAGACCATCCTAAACAACAGTGGGATTTAAAGTTTCATCACTTAGAGCTCTCCAGTTAGGATAATGCACTGAAATGTCATATTTTTACTCATTACATAATCATGAACAGGTACATATATTGATAAAGGATCTTCATTGGCATAGCACATAAGAAAAAAACAGTTTAACACAGCACTTATACATAAAGAAGGCAGTCCATAGTCCAGTGTGTTGGATTATAAAATTTTTGCTGTATTAAAATCATTATTATTCTCTAAATATACTTGAGCTAACCCTTCATAATAACATTCTTATTCAATATAAAACCTGAGTTAGTCAAAATATCCTTGTCAGTTTTCATCTTTTCTAGAATTAATTGTATTTATTAAACAAACTAAGCATAGTTTTGAAGTGCAAGTCCATGGATTCAAAAAGAATATAAAACCATGCACTAACATATAGCCTCAGTAACTCTTCTATACTGTATGAAAACTTTTCTACATCTAAAATGTGAGCCAGAATCGTTTTTGAAAAACATACTGACTGCAAAAATATCACTGCTGCTTTGTGGGTAAATTAATTGCAGTACAAAAATATTAAATCTGTCGACTGTTTCCTTTTTTATTCAATTATCAAAATATCACAGACTGTTTGCAGAAAATAAATTAGTATTCCTCATATTTAAATCCTAATTCTTCAACATTGAAGCCAGAAAAACAACAGGCCAGTATTCCTAGGCAATTCTAAAGTGATATTTCAGGAAGATGTCATGCCTTACCCTGATAAGGAAGGACACGTGAAACATGTTTTCCACAGTGCGGGCAAACGAGTTCGGATCAATCACAAAATCAAAGAAGGAAATGGGTGAATTAGCTGGGGATGCAAAAATGCCTTTGTTAAAACAAACAAACAAACAAACAAACAAACAAACAAACAAACAAGTGGCATGCACAGAGCTCACAGATGTAAACACAAACTTAAGAGAGCCAGTACACCCCTCAAAAGTTAAAGGAGGTTTGGCAATTTAGTTACAGTGCTGAATTCCCAGCTGCCTGCAAAAACAAGTGTTCTATAAAGTATGTTATTTTCTGCCATCTTTTCCCCCACACAGATCCATACACAGAGAATATGAATTTTCTCCAGTTAATGCTTAATTTAATCATACTTACGATCATTTTCAAAATGAGTCTGCAGTATTCTCAAGATCCTCTCTACTTCTTTTTCTGTAGCTTCTTGATGAGATTCCTCCATTTTTTTTAACTGAGAAAAAGAAACAGAGATTCACCTCAATAATGGCTGTTGAATTACCAGAATAAGCAAAGGGCCTCTTTTGAATGTGTAACATAAAAGTTGAATTTTTTTTCCTTAAGTGCAACATAACAAACACACTTGTGCAAACATGAGACAACTTTGAAGAGCTTTAGGGTTTAATGCCCATCTTACACAATATCAAACTGAAAGGACAAAGCTTGTATGTTTTGAGCCTGTGTACAGGTGTACACTTACTTTTCAATAGCTCTGAGGAGATGGGTTACACAGTGCTACAATCTGTGAGTTCAATGAAGATGATCATTTATAAGCAATCCACAAGCCCTCCAGCTCCTCTTCTTCCCAGTACAAACTGTAACAAATCCTTTTTATCACTATTTGGATTGAGTAGGCTGCCATTAAAAAAACAACCATCAACTGTTTGCCTCTTTATCCTGGCATTATCACAGCCTGAGCTTCCCTGTAACAACATGGGTTATGTCTGCAAAGTTCACATGTAAGCCTCTCTCAGTATGCCCAGAACTTTGCCTTTCTGCCAATGTATGACAGAAAGACTGAGGAAACAGAAAGCTGAAAAAACAGTGGGTTTGTGAGCTAATTAGCTTGCTGCCATAACCACATTTTGGTTCAAAGGCCACACCCTGTTAGACACTGTTTAAAGAAAAATGGAAACCACACTAATATGTAAACCAGGTTCTTTTCTGTTTCCTTTCAAAGCTACAGGTAACAGAACAAGTAAACTCATAATTTGAAAAATCAGTTTGTAAATCCTATTTCTGAACATGAAATTGGTCTGTAAATCCTATTTCCTTCCACTCAGTGAAATACTGCAGTCCACACTAAGAAGCCTAAAAATGAAATCTGAATCCTTTAGTAGAAGCTCAGAAGAAAAGGGGCTGATGTGTGTGGAGCCAACTCCAGCTGGATTGCTGTGGAGCCAACCAAGGATTATTGGCAATAACAACCAAGGAGTGCTGGTAGTCACACATTGTGAGAAAGAACAGGATATAGCTGGAGAAAAAGCCATGTGGGCAGCACTTTTCTGGGACAAACATCCTTGTTCTGGCTGCTGGAGATAAGCACAGCACAAACATGTGTGGATCTTGGATGCTCCCTTCCCCTCTAAGGGTGGGATGTCACAAGTACTACACAGTTCATAATTACAAAACCCAGCACAACAAAAACTGAAAGATTCAGAAGTCATTTGCAATGACCATGCCAGAACAAATGGTTAATAAAGGTAACACTTCACAAACCTGAGCAGGCATTGCCCGTTCTGCTTTTCCTCTGCTGGCTTTCTTCTGCCTCTCAATCCGTTGCTTTGGTACAGGAGGCTCAGACTTGAAAGACCCCATCCTAACCAAAACACAAAGAACACATACATGGAAATCTGGATTACACTTAGGGATCTTTGTACTGAGCAGTGGATCTCCTCAAGAAAGTGCAAAGTGATGACTGATGCCTAAAGATAAAGCTTCATCACATTTAGAGATGTCTGGAAAGCCCCAAAAATTGCTCCAGTATGTTAACAGCCTCATACCTTGTCAACACTCTGCTGTGACCTCAGATTAAACTCAATTCAAGCCAGGGCATCAAATGTAAGAATCAGTTAAGGCCATTACCTTGAGCTGCTGTACATACTATTTCCTTGAAGAAACTTACATGTAGTGAAAAGTAGGTGCTCTTCTGAAGTACTTGGATGCNCATCCTTGTTCTGGCTGCTGGAGATAAGCACAGCACAAACATGTGTGGATCTTGGATGCTCCCTTCCCCTCTAAGGGTGGGATGTCACAAGTACTACACAGTTCATAATTACAAAACCCAGCACAACAAAAACTGAAAGATTCAGAAGTCATTTGCAATGACCATGCCAGAACAAATGGTTAATAAAGGTAACACTTCACAAACCTGAGCAGGCATTGCCCGTTCTGCTTTTCCTCTGCTGGCTTTCTTCTGCCTCTCAATCCGTTGCTTTGGTACAGGAGGCTCAGACTTGAAAGACCCCATCCTAACCAAAACACAAAGAACACATACATGGAAATCTGGATTACACTTAGGGATCTTTGTACTGAGCAGTGGATCTCCTCAAGAAAGTGCAAAGTGATGACTGATGCCTAAAGATAAAGCTTCATCACATTTAGAGATGTCTGGAAAGCCCCAAAAATTGCTCCAGTATGTTAACAGCCTCATACCTTGTCAACACTCTGCTGTGACCTCAGATTAAACTCAATTCAAGCCAGGGCATCAAATGTAAGAATCAGTTAAGGCCATTACCTTGAGCTGCTGTACATACTATTTCCTTGAAGAAACTTACATGTAGTGAAAAGTAGGTGCTCTTCTGAAGTACTTGGATGCTTCTTCTCCCATTGTCTGCCAGGCATCACTAGGTAAAAAACCACCTGGAACATCCTCAGAGTCATCACTTTCTTCTATTTCTGTACGATTTATACCCATGAAGGTCAGCTACAAAAGAAAACAAGCTGCAATAAAAATTCACTTAGAGGTAAACCAGCAGATACATTCATGGTGAAACACTGTATTGTGGTGTTTGCCTGATAAATTAGTATTTAATACCACTGCCCAAGAACTTTGACTTTCCTGAGGATACCTTGAAAACAGATAAACACTCAAATTCACCCTTGTGCTCAGTAAGCAATGAAAAAAGTCATAGGTAGATAAAACTGCTTAGATTCCAACACATTTTCAGTGATGTATGAAGTAGCAGAACATTACTTATATTGCACTTTAGAGCTCAGATGTCTCACAGTTTTTGAACACCACACACTCCCAGGGAGCCAAGTCCCTCAAATTCCACAGAACTTATCTGGCCTATTCCTGCATCCATACTAACCCAGGAAAAGCTTTAAATTGAACTTTCTGGTTTTTATAGACCTGAGCAAACACTCAAGATTCCTTGTTGATCTTCTGTAACATCAGGGAGCAAAAACCCAGCACCCTGCTTAAAAGCTGTTCTGATCCAATTCTTCCACCCAGTCACACTACAAAGAGACAAACTGTCCAGTCTGAAAGCATTCAAGTGATCCAAAGTCCCATTTCATGTCAGTGGCACAGAGCCTCAGGAACTCTATCCAAAAACACAGAAACCAGTGGACAAGATAAAGAAACTACTTAGCTACTGAGAAACTACAGTAGAGTGACTGAAAAAAGTGCAAAAGACCTTAAGAGCATGAACTGACTCAACTGTGATAAAGCAGCAGCAGTGCAATAATGGAGGGGGTGTCTGCATTTTGAGTTAGATTATCCTCTATTCTTATTATGTAGTTCAAGACAATTAACAACACTATCCAGAAAGTTTATCAAAGAAATTCATAGGAAGAGCATTAAATTCCATCAGAACTGCCATGTACTGCCTGACAATCTGAGGCTTTATGGTTCTGTAACAAACAGGGCAAACCTCCAGCAGAAATGCTGGCAAATTCAGAGCCTGGAACTTACCAAGTCTTCTGCAAATGCTGTTGAATCAAATGCTGACATCTCTGAGTGTAACTCATTGGCCTTCTCCTTTCCTATATTGGATGCTATAACAAGAAACTGGGCATCCAGTGCAGCCTCTCGGGCACGGCAAACTGTTACAGAAGAGATTTTATGCTAATTAATGTGAAATTGTCACAGATGTAATTATCAGATTCAGCACAGGGACTATCCTGGCTTCAGCACTTTGGAAATCCTTTTATTACAATCACCTCTAACACACTTAAATAATGCTTACAATAATATTTGCATTTTAAAAAAGGAAAGAATGACACTGACAAAAGGAAAGAATGACACTGACAAACCATGTAAAAGTAACAAACGATCTTAAAGAACAGATACATTTTTTATCAACGTGTTTTCCACTTCTCCAAGTGAAATGAACCCCTCTACACTGATATCTTTTATATTATTACTTACACACAATGTTCCAGTGAATCAAAGTAAAGCAAAGAGTATTTCTAAGAGCAAATAAACTGTAGTGACATTTATTTTCTCACATCAACATACTCAACCCATCTTCAACTTAACATATCTACTTTAAATCATATAAAAATTCTGATGAAGTATTTGGACCTCAACTTTGCCCTTGCCCTCTTTTGTTGGTACAGCATCATCACCTCACGCCAAACACATCAATTAGACCACAGAATTTGTTTTACCTCCATCAAAAAGTCTATTAGCTTCTTCCAAAGCTTCTGTCAGTCTGTTGCTTTTTGAATTCAGCATAGCTTCTCGATTTTCTGTGGGAAAAGACACAAAGGAAATCCTGAATTACTGAAACACAGAAACTCGTTTGATGTTGATGGGTGGCCAGGTGCCCACCAAAGCTCCATCACTCCCCTCCTCAGCTCAGGGAGAGAAAACAGAACAAAAAGCTCATGGGTCTAGATAAGGATAGGGAGAGATCAGTCACCAGTTATCACCACAGGCAAAACAGGCTCGACTTGGGGAAATTAGCAAAATTTCCATGAAAGAAACGAACCAGCCCCCAAAACTACGTGCTTGGTCACTTCTATAAACAGGCTGGATCAGCCATAAACTGCACTGTAGCCTCTTGTAAAACAACTGCACACATTTATCAAGCATTCACAAAACAACTAATCCCACGTGTTGCCGAACTTGGCGGTGCTGCTCACACAACCACAGCCACGTTTTTGTGAGGAAAACAGCACAACTCGCTCAAGTGCACACAGGACAAGGACTCACACACCTGTCCGGAGAGATGCTAAAAACTACACGGTGTTTTTTGGAAGGTCCAAGAGTAACTTTCTGGTCCAGGCACATAATGATACCTGCAGTTTCAAAATGAAGCTCAGACACCAAGAAAGCAAAATTAAAGGATTTCGGTGTATCTCTGGGTCTAGAGCCGACAGTTCCCCTGCACCACTGCAGGCACTACAGGTGTGTTAGTGCAGCTAAATCGCTCATAACCCCGCTGTTCCTAGGGATGCAGGAGAGGGACTTCCCACAGGACAAGGGGGAACGGCCTCACACTGAAGGAGAATAGGTTTAGATATCAGGAAGAAATCCCTCCCTGCAAGGGTGGTGAGGCCCTGGCACAGGGTGCCCAGAGAAGCTGTGGCCACCCCATCCCTCGCAGTGTCCAAGGCCAGACTGGACGGGGCTTGGAGCTACCTGGGACAGTGGAAGGTTGGAACGAGAGTACCTGTAAGGCCCCTCCCAACCAATCCATGATTTTGCGATTCCATGCTTCCTGGGAGTCGAATTTCGATTTAAGTACAAACCCAAAGCATCGGCAGCGCAAGGAACCCGGAGTTCCCAGGAAGGCTCCCACAGTTCCCCACACGCTCAGGAGCGGCCGCCAGCCCCGGAGGCCCTCCCGGCCGCCAGCCCGGACCCCCACCCGCAGCCCCGGCGCTCTCCCCGCTGCCTCCTTACGCTGCACGGTGGAGATGAGCTCGCGATACTGGCTCCGGATCATCCTGTTGTGCTCCCTGTCGTCGCCCTCGCCGATGTTCAGCTGCCGGAGCCTCTCGCCCGCCGCCTCCGCCGAGTCCTCCCGGGCGCGCGGCGGGCGCGAGCGGCGGCCCCGCGAGGCGGGGGAGGACTCGCCGCTGTCGCTGGTCTGCGACATGGCGGGTGCGCGGCCGCGGAGCTGTCANCCGGCGCGGGCGGGGCCGCCGAGGCCGCTCCGCCGAGGCCGTTCTGCAGGCCGTTCTGCAGGCGCGGTGCCGCCGCCGCCTCGGGAGGGCGCTGCGGGCGCGGAGACCGCGGGGCTGAGGAGGGAGGCGGAGACAGAGACGTCTGAGGGGAACGAGGGAAATGAGAGAAATGCGAGAGGGCCGCTGCGGGTGTCCCAGCGCGTCTGATACATGGATGTGTCCGTGGGCATGCCCGCCTTAGTCACTGAGCAGGGATGTGTGCTCTGGCGAATGAAGTAAATCATAGGGCCGTAGAACGGTTTGGGTTGGAAGGGACTTTAAAGACAATCTAGTTAGAATCATAGAATCAGCAGGGGGGAAGAGACCTTCAAGATCATTCAGTCCAAACATCTACCCAGCTCTGCCACTGTAACTCCTAAACCACGTCACCCAGCTCCTCTTGAACACCTCCGGGGGTGCTGACTCCACCACCTCCCTAGGCAACCTATTCCTAATGTCTGAGCACCTAAACAGTGGAAAAAAAAAAATTCTGATATCTAATCCGAATGTCCCCCATCTCAGTTTAAAGCCATTTCCCCCGATCCTCTCACTGCAGGCACAGCAGAGCCTGGTCCCACCTCACTGCAGCCTCCTGTCCAGGGCTTGTACACATCGATGAAGTCCCTCCTGAGCATCCTTTTCTTGAGACTGAAAACCCCCTCGGCCATTCCTCAGAAGAGTTCTCTGGAAACTCTCCAGCACCTCAATGTCCTTTTTACTGTGAAGGGTCCAAAACTGAATGCACCACTCGAGGTGTGGCCTCTCCAACGCTGAGAACGGGAATGGTCACTTTCCTGCTCCTGCTGGTCCCTGTAAAATACAAATCATAACATTTAGCCCTTCATTGTTGATTAATACTATTACATTGTTCCAATTATTGTGGTGGGTGACAATAAGGTATTTTGGGGATTATTTTCTAAAACATCCTCATAGATCAGCATGATTCAGTATATATAGACATGGATCTACTTCAGCTTCCCCAAACCAGTACTTCAGCTGGACTGCAGACTGCAACTATGCACAAGCTGTCTTTCAAAATATGTGTTTAAAGTACGTATTACTTTGGTAGAACATCAACAAATTATATTTGAACTCTTGAACAGTTTTCTGTTCTTTGTGTGACTTGTAAAGTGCTGTAAAATTTGCATTGCAAATTCAATATGAGTAATTCACTTTTGAATGCTGACACAGAAAGGCTCAAGAGAGGATCCAAACAAGACTGAGGCCCATTGTGCACTGCAGGACACAAACACATGGTAAAAAATATTCAGGGTGCAAATACAGGCTAAGCAAATGTGAGCCACAAATTTTTACTGTCATCTCACTATGCTTAACAGGAACTCAACATTCTGCAATATTGAAAGACATTGTCCTGCATTTTTATTTTGAGAGTTCTGCTTGACCGGGTGATCAGATCTCTGCTTTCCTGGTTATTGTGTATCTATGCCAATTGTTACTGTCAACAGTGAAAATGGTAAGTGAAGAAAATGTCCCACATCCAGCTGATTGTAAGATTTTCCAGTTGTGTTTACACACCAAGTCTATTTTTTGTCTGATGTTCATTCAGTTCTCAGCCATGCATATACATAAAACCTTATTGAAATGAAAAGACTCATGTAGAGTAATCCTAAAATAAACATTTCAAATCTATTAAGAGAGTTTCACTGTGTGCAGATTTCACTGCTCCCTCTTTGGCTCCTCTCAGAGTACAGAAATGAATGTAGAGTTTCTGGCATTTAGCAGCAGATCTCCAACTGAATTCTAATTCCTAATTTTGTACACTCTGTATATACCATGATCATACAGGTACTGTATTTCAGCAAGCAAAAGTCAGTCTCCATTGTCATCAAATGCAGAGCAATAATGCAGTTTTTTTATGGTGCTGAGCAGTGAATTACAAGTGAGGTTCACAGTGCATCTCAGCCTAGGAATTGCCCAGCACGCTGGTACTCTCATCTAGAGCCCTTAAAATGTGGATTTACCACTGTTCCATTTACCAGCAAATCAAATCACTTGTCCAGTTCTAGAAATTGGCCTCCTGGTGGGAATATCCCTGCTTTGCTAGCAGATGTTCCCAGGCATTATTGGAAAAAGAGTTGTCTTTAAATGAGACTGTTCAGTCACTGCCCAGGAGTGTTGCTTGTGATTTTAAAGCATAAACCTTTTGCATTTCCCTTGAATACACCAAAAGAAGTTGTCCTGTTCAGGATAAAGAGATAAAGCAAGAAATTAGTTGTCTAAAAACATAGCAACACAGGACCTGTTGCCCAGCAATGGCTGTTCCTGATATAAAGTTAATCCTGGTGATCTGAAACGGGGCCTGAACTAATTGAAAACATCAGAAATAAAACATCTGAGACATTTGGCATTCAGCTGCCAGCTCTGCAGGCAAACACAGATGAGGGAAAACTCTTTTAATGAGTGTAGCTAACTTTAAAAAAATTGTTTTAGCAGTGTAGAAGTGTGAATTCGTGTACTTGGTTCTTGCAGCAGCTTTTATTTCTGTATTTACAGATAATCCTGTGGGAGGTGAAAATCTGGCACCAGGTATTCCCTCAGCAGTGTGGATTAGGTTACAGCCCATCCCATCACCATATACATTGTGCCAGTCTGAAAAGGTATTGTCAGAGGAATATGAAAGAAAAATATTAATAGAACTATGAAAAAAGCTGGGGCCCAGTTTGGTGGGATATCAAGGAAAAAATCCTGGTAGGATCAAACCCACACTGGCACCAGAAACTCTTTCTTTTTATGAACTTGGAAGGTTTCATTAAGTGAAAGACTGACACCAGGTTACTACAACAACAACATGTGGAAGTCATGCTGCTGGAGACCAAAATACTGAAAACCTTCCACTTTTTCCCTACAATCAAACAGCCATGTAGAAAAATAAAATAAAATAAAATATCTTTGCAAGAAGGAGGAGGAAATATATATGTATATCAATGGTGCCTCAGAGTGGAGAATAGCCAGACAGCTACAGTCTTGGTGGTCCATCCAGCACATCTTGAATGGAGGAACAAATTAAAAGCAAATGTGGGAAAATGTCAGATTTTTGCAAAAGCAAAAAGCCAATTAGTGTTCTAAAGATTTGTGCACATATTTTGCATAACCACATGGCAATTTTTTGGACATAAAAATTTTAATATGGTAATCATTTGTATATTCACATAAAATTCATAAATTCACAATTTCCTACAGCAGCCTCTAGAAATTATCACCTCTTAGACTTTGCCAACACCATGCAAACAACTGACTTAAGCCTAAGCACTTCTGTGATAGGTTTAATCCTACCCCAGCAATCATTTCTTCATATCTTGTGCTGATGTGGATATATTTTCCTTACATATGTTTAAAGGCCTGTAACTCACAACCAATTAAAAAAGCAATGAGGGTTTTTTTCCTTTCTGAAGCAGTGCATTCCAAGGAAGGATTTTCCAAAAGTACCATGAAACTGAAAACATGCTACTTAAAAGGCATTTCTATGATTGGTGTGGGTTTCCTATTGCAGTGACATGGCTTGGGGGGTTTATGGCTGAGAGGATTCTCTGCTGAGGTGGCCTGGGCTGATTCCCTGGGTTATGGCTGAGAGAATTCTCTGCTGAGGTGGCCTGGGCTGATTCCCTGGGTTATGGCTGAGGGAATTCTCTGCTGAGGTGGCCTGGGCTGATTCCCTGGGTTATGGCTGAGTGAATTCTCTGCTGAGGTGGCCTGGGCTGATTCCCTGGGTTATGGCTGGGACAATTCCCTGCTGAAGTGGCCTGGGCTCATTCCCTGAAAGGCTCACACGTGTAACACTCTGACTTCAACCACCCTGTTCAAACCAGTGGGCTGAGAGCTCCATTTTACCCCACGTGGGAAGAGACAAAGCTGCATTCCCTTTTTTCCACCCATGTGAGCAAGAGAAAACTGAACACAGGCAAAGAGATGAAGAATGCAATGGAGGCAGAAGACTTCTTTTTTCCTTCTCCCCTTTCTGCCATGTAATCTGCTAGCATTCCTAGGCTTTGACTGTTTATTCTGAGCTCCAGCAAGGCACTAATTCCTTAGGAAATATGTGGAGCACTGCTGACTTGCAGTGGTTTTCTTAAGGCAGCTGTCACTTTCGGCAGCGCTGTTGTTATTTACATTTGTCACGTGCTAAATTGATCCATTTTCCCAACCTTTGCTTGCGAGGTCAGGTGAAAGGGACAGCCTGATACGTGGAAGTTTCAGTCCTGGAGTGAAGAGCCAGAGGGTAAAATTCCAGTTACATCAGTTTAACATGGAACTTGTGTCCCTGCCTTAAGCAAACCATATCCCAACAACAACAACAACAACAGAGCCAACATGCTACACCCAGTGTACAGGACCTGTCCTGTGTCATTCCCATCCAGCAACTGAGAATTCCTGTGAAGAACTGATGTGTCATAGCCCCACAGCTCCCTGGGTCAGATTCCTTGCACTTCATAGCTCTCCAGCATAGTGTTCTCAAACATCAGCCAATTCACATTAATAGAACACTTTCATGTGATCCAGGGAGAAAGGGGATCCACACACCAGCCAGGAGGGAAGGAGTGCAGAAGGTTATAAAAATCAGACACAGAGTGGTGCATTTTCATTTTTAGTCTAGAGGAAAATTGGGTAAGTAATTTTTTTATTAGTTCTTTAAATTTAAAAATGTCTAGACTCAAAACAGTTTACTAATTATGTTTTAGACATTACAAAAAGGCAAAGGGAGTGTCTGACAAGTAAAAGAATTGTTTTTCCCTGTACCAGAAAAAAAGAGTGTCTCCTTTGAGGTTCTATAGCTTCATGATCTCTTGTATAACTTGTTTTACAATCCCCATACCCTATATAGTGTGTCTACAGGATGATGTCTTGTTTAGTCAGTATCTCTCTAAGACCAAGAGGCTGATCATTAAATGTGCATGTCCTAAAATAGCTGTTTTAAAGACAAGTTACAACATTACAGACTGTCATAACTATTTGCAAATGCTGGAGTTGTTAAATGTGGCTCTCTTCCACTTGTTCTTTTATTTTTTTCAGAAATGGTTCTAAGGGTTTGTGTCAGAAAGGATTGCTTGTTGTTTTGAAGTTGCCATGTAACAACAAGAATGTGTGTTTCTCATGCAGAATTTCAGGGATGAAATGAGCTGGCTGCTCACTAGACAGAGTATGCAGATGTTTGATGATGTTCTTAAGTGGGAACTGTCGACGATGTTTTGTCCTTTCATGCATAGCAAAGTTTGTTTCAGGCTGTTAAACACAACTCTGAGCACTTGTAGGTACAATATTGCCTCTCATGACCCAAAACTTGTAGATCTTCAGGCAGTTGAAGTCACTTCCAGTCTTACCCACTAGGAGAATTAATTAGATTAAAATAAGATTAGCAAAAATTTGATTGTTACTGTTTTTAACACTGATGACATTGTATTGAAATCTGTTGTCAACATGTAAATCCATGACCACTTCAGTTATTTCTGGATTTTATTATTGAACAGGGTTTATATTATCACAGTGTTTTGGAAACTGTTTTACAAGTTTAAAAAAATGGGTTTCTCTCCAGGCAAAATTAACAATCTTATTGACAGGCACAGGATGACAACAGCAGGCATGCTTCCATCTATATTATAAAGGAAATATTTCCTACAAAATCTGATTCTGTCTTAAAAATAAAGTGTTTATGGCTTGAATTTTGTCCTCATGATTCAGCTTGTCAGGATCAAGCTGTTAAATACCTAGGAGTAAATGTTTTTCTCTTCACAGAGCCCAAAAGGTGGGTCAGAAACCTTCTACACATGTAGGAGTTAAAAAAAAATTTCCATCCCTTCATGTCAAAACGTTTTCATTATAGATTGAAAGATTAATTAAGTGCTAATACATAGAATCTATAAATCTTATTTTATAAGGATTTTGGACAGGAAGAAGTGCTGGTAGTTGACCAGGAAAGTCAGATGGGCCTGTGAGTGGGTGATCTAATCCTCGTTGGCTTTAAGTAGCCTGGCACCTGCATCTCCATCTCCATCTGCATCACATCCAGTCATTTTTCCATCTCCAAGGCAGAGTCCTGTGACAATGACAGGCTTGGGTATCCTGCCCTAAGGAGATCAGTAGGCACTTGGAGGTGCTCCTGAATTACCTAGTGAGTATTTTCATCAAGCATTTCAACAATCTGTGGGAAGCAACCTAGTCTGGGAAAAAGCCAATCTAAGCTGATCTAAGTTACATTATAGTTGGGTTTTTATCAGTAAAGTCCATAACAAGTCTGAAAAGAGTAACATTTTATCCTACATCTATGATCTAGGCTTAAAGCTAAATGAATGGCTTAAGTGCAGTTAATTGATTCCACATTTAATTGCAGAAACTAATGGTTTGAAGAGCTACACTGCTGACAGCCAGGATAAGAGTAGAGCCATCAGAGATTATAGTTTTTATTTTTCTTGACATAATCCTTTTTAAATACTCTGTTCTAAAAATCGTATGGTGAAACAAAGTTTGATTTAAGTTTTTTATGTTTTCATTAGAAGCTCTTTAATGCAGGATCCTATGAAAATACAGCAGTTGGTCAAGATCCACATACAGAATATACAAGCCTCAGCAAGCTTGACAAAATACTGAACTATATATTCTTGCCAGATTAAATGCTAGTTAGGACTTGACACTCATTTACTTCCCTGCTTTCCCAGCAAGCATAAGATCCAGCCAGCACTCTTTATTCTTGATCAAACCCAAGCTTCAGCCAGTTCTGAGTCCTTGCAAATGGATTCAGATATTTATATTTATATTTATTTGCTTCATATGTAAACAGTAGTGTGCTGCAGGGAGTTTTGTAGGACTTTAATGGGTCTGTGCATAAATAAAAGGTAAGAATGATTTATTTTATTACCTAGATGAAATCTGCTTTTCTGAACATAAGTAATCAGAAAAGATTTGCTGGTTCATGGCAACCTGACTGGGTGAAAACTGTTTTTCTTGCTACCAAAACATAATGTGATTAATATAGTGCTAATGTTTTTGTTTTGATATGAACAGCTGCCATATTTTCTACAGGAATATTTTAGAAAGGAACAAGACCAGTAGAATTATGAGTAAGAAAGCAGGATGATGAGATAATCTCCCTAGAAACCATGAAATAAACCACAAAACTTTATCAGTGAACCAACACTACAGATACTTCTGCAGAATAGATCTGAGGAATTGACCAATTTAGACAAAGGAATTCTTTGGTAAATATGATTTCAGAACATTTTGTCCCATTCCCAAAATGTGTTTCCTCCAGAAGACCTGTAAAAACTGTACCTCTTTTGGGGAGATACTAAAATAGGGAAGGATTTGTTCCTCAGCTCTGTTTTCTGTGATTCTGTGAAGTGTCAGCCAAACAGCTCCATTTCTGTGCTCCGAAGGCTCACTGTCACATTTTCACAAACCCTCCAAAAGAGGCAGAGAGGATCCTTCTAAATCCTCTGAAACACAAACCATTTTTGATGTTGACAAACTGACATCGTGAGCAAGTCCTGGTTGAAGCCAGAAACACAACAATTGCTGCAATAAGGGAAAAGGAGGGGGAAGTTCAAAGAAGCTGTCCATGAGTATCAAAATCCCAGTTTTTACAGCACAGCTTCATAAATCTGCAGGGTTTGACCTTATCTGCCTAGATTTGAACGTGCTCTGGTTTGTTTTTAGCATGAGTTCTCCATCACTTCAGGGGGGGTGTGCTCCATTATGCAAAGCTGCCACTTCTCACAGCAGTGTGATGTGAGCTGTTGCCTGTATTTCTCTGTGTGTGTCTGTGTTTTATACCCACAGCACATCAGCATTATTGAAACTACAGCAATTATCAGTATCTGGTGGGATAAGTTACATGCCTGCTTCTTACACTTACTGCCTGTTATTCACAGTTTCCATGCAACTTGCAACTGTAAACTGAAAATTATCCTTAACCACTTTCTCGATGAGAAAGACCTGATTTTACCCACACTTTTGGAGCATTGAACAGTTTTATTGAACCCATATGAAAATCTCTGCATGATACAAGGGGCAGGAGGTTTAAATTCATGGTCTAGATAAAGTGGAGGGTTTTTTCAGTTTCTTTGGTAGACTCTTAAATCATTCAATGCTCACACCAAGGGGTGAAATGTGTCAGGAGCACTGACCATGGAAATATTCTTGCATTCTAATAAAGAAGCCTTAACATTTCTTAATTGTCCTATGTGCAATATTTAGTTCCTGCATGAAAACTCACCAGCCAAAAATATTTCAATCATTTCTACTGGTAAAGATTTCAAGAGTTGGAAATTATGCTTGAACCTTTTGCTCTAATACATCCTGTGGTCTCATCATTTTGTGGCAAGTTCTGTTCTTACATATGAACTTTGAAGAGATTTGAGTCGACCTTTGGGCTATCACACTTGGAGGTTTATTGCTCCTTTCCAGATGCACAGGAGTTCACCAAGTAATCTTTAAGAGTTTACTCACACAAGAGGAAAAGATTCACATTTGAGTACAAGAAGAAACCAATCTTTATCCACATGAACCTGAAGCTGGACAGGCCTTATTTTGTCCTCATTATTCTGACTTGAAATATGGTTAATATCCACTTTTTGGTACTACTGACTGGTACTTAGTTGCCTGTGGGCTGTCATGGTTTCCTGTTTAAAGCAGAAATTTTATATATTCAATGTTATAATCCCTGCTTAGAAGTGCCAGAGTAGTGCATAATGATGTATAACAAATATTTTGTGAGCCTGGTCTCCAGGGAACCCTCCTCAAACCAAAACTGAGATTGAGTTAAGGTACTGTAAAGCCTGCAACCAACATATTCCTTAATGATGATGAAATGCCAATGAAAAAATACACCTGTAAATTAAGAGTGGACTTCTGAAACTGGATATTGTTCATATTAGTGGAAAATGAGAACATGAATATAAATAGTGGAGACCCAGCTGGAGAAGGCAATAAGTTACAAGAGTTTAAATCTGTCATTAGGTGAAGCTGATTAGGTTTAGGTCTGTCAGAAGGATGAAGAGTTGTGCCATCTGTAACAACAGTGAGCAGCTTAGGTAACTTTATCTCCACCAACCACCAGGGATCTCCAGGACCACTTCCCACCAGGCATTAGATCATCTTCTAAAAAAGCCACTGCCACAAAGGCAAACATCAAACCCAGCCTAGAGGGGGATAATGCAGTTCAGGCACCCCTCATTGTCACCAGGTCATCATAAATGCATGGAAGATTGGCTGTAATTGACTTCTCTCAGTCTTGTTTTACAATCCTGCTTAGTTGAATCAATGGAATCAGGGGGAAAATTGGTTTATAATTTACATTCTGCTTAAACATTAATTCATTACAATAGTTTTAAACGTGGTAACAGGTATGAAACTATGGTAATATGAGTAAGGAAACATTCTCATTAATATGCAATTGTTATCCTTTGGAAAAAATAAAAATTATTTTAGCTTTACTGTTGGTTTTTTATATCTTTTATTTACAAAATCTTTGAGGATACCTCTGTGATGTTGCTCTGCACAAAAACGTTCTTGGCTGACCTTACAAATAAACCTGAAGAAGCATTTTGGTCCTGATTAGCCTCAAAATGTGATGGAATCTTTTTGTGCAGGGCTAGATCATACTTAGAAAAGTCCATAATCCAGTCCAATAATTCCATGCAAAATGTAATCTACTCTTTTTTGGAATAGCAGTGCCAAATCAAACCAGTAATCATCCTCATTCTGTTTTGTTATTCAGAGGGCTGAACACCAGCCCCAGTTTCTTGCTTAGCCCAGGATTACACAACATGTTAAAGGCCTGATCACTCAACTCCCCTGTGCCTCAATTTCTGCTTTTCTAAAATATCAGCAGCATTCTCCTGTTTTGTGATTTGGTGAGGAACTTGCACCAGTAATCCAGCTAAACACTGACAGTACATGTAAGTGTTGTGCTGACTTAATCTAACTGTTTTCAAGGTGCAGAAGACTGAAGAAACTCAATAAATTTAGTTTCAAAGTAAATCTTTTTCAACCAAACTCGGGAGTCTTTGTACACAAGGATTCATGCCTTTGTGAGCACTGTCTTGACTACAGTTTCAGAGGTCAGTGACTCAGTTCCCAGAGTTAGTCCTGCAAAAACCTAATACACTTGCTTGGACTAGAACATGAAATCCAACCCCTGTCTGGCTATTAACAAGTTGTCTTGATGTGCAGCTCTCCTGAGAGATTTATTTTCACAGCCTGCTCCCACTACTGATAAAACAGCATTTCTGGAGTAAGAGTACTGACAACTGCTAAATATTCAATAGCTGAGTTTATATCTAATTTATTATCACTCAGTGATCTAACAGCTATCTTGAAATTATTAAAAACAGCCTCAGGCTAAATGGCCTCTAAGTGAGGACAAAGGATATAATCTGCATAAGATATTTGCATTTATATATATATGTAATATGTGCATGAGTATATTTGTGTGTGACTGAGTGGCACATGGTTATGTTCCTGTGTTGTGTCAGCAGAAAGAAAACCAATAAACATCCTCTCCTCAGCCCAAGGAAAGTCTCTGAGTGCTGGAGGCTTTCCAGGAGCCTGAGCACGAGTCCTCCTCTCCTGGGATATTTGTGTGGGCATGGAGGGTGTGTGAGCACAAAGCCCAGGGAGCAGCTGCAACCTGCCAACTCTGACATGTCAACACACACCTCAGGCCAGGAAAGTGGGAGATTAAATACTGCTGCCATCCACAGTTAGGGAGAGACAGTTGCTGACAGCTTGTTCAGACCCCACAGCTGAAGGAGAACAGGCAAGAAGGAGCCCCTTCCCCTCAAGCCTCTCCCCTGCCATTCCCTCAGCTCTCAGAAAACCACACCTTGTGGCAACTCTTCAGTCTCCCTTGTGTTTCCACTGAGCCTCCTGGATTAAAGGGAGGAGAAAAAAAGGAATACAGGAACAGAAGAAACAGGTAAACTCAGAGGGGAAAGCAAGAAAAATAGTTTGAAGGAGGAAAGACATGAAAAAACACAAGAAATAATTCATCTTGGGATGCATTCTTCCCAGGCCCTACGTGTGCCTCTAGACATGTTAAGCCAACTGATCCCCACCTTGCTTGTGTTTCCTCCTCTGCCTCACATAACATGGATTTTTGTGTCTCTGATTGTGTCCCACCATTCCCAGTGCTGAGACTGGACACCAGAGCAGGCACACCAGCTCCAGGAGCAGGTTCTGAAAATCCACCCTTCCCATCAGACCTCCCACCACCACTTCCAGAACTTTGCCCCAAGTCAGAGTTATGTTCCTCCTGCCTCACCTGTGAGATTTAGGAACTGAAATTCTTCACTTGGAGTGAATGGCTGTTTGCATTTAGAGTGTGAAAACACATATAAACTTTGTGAAGTTGGCTATGGACCTGAATTTTATAGTCATATATGTCTCATAATACAAGTATGGGGGAGATATTGTTCATAAATCATAATCAGCTGTTTATAAAAGGCCAGCAGTAATAATAAGGAAATATTTTGCAGTCCTGCACAATGATAGGCACAGATTGACCAGGTGAGCTATGTAGGTCAGCCTCCTCTATAGCTCCTGGCCCTGGTTGTGGTGTCCAGAACTGAAACAGGAATCTGTGTCCAGCTCTCCATAGCTGGATAGTGCATGTGGACATGGAGAGAGAGTCAGTGCCACTGCACAGAGCTCTGTGTTTCATCTGAATCCACAGCCTCCCCACTGACTTAAATGCTGCATATGGAATCTGGTGAAAAACTGCTGGTAGAAATGTGGTTTGGAAAGAGAAACGTTCCAATAGTTGGATATTCTTACTTGGATCATATATATTTTATGAAAAGCTTTTGGCACCACTTTTAAGGACTGAGCCCTGTGCAGTACTTTGACATCTGCAACCAGTGCAGCAGAAGGGAATGTACGTGACCTGCAAACATTTAATGCTCAGTGCACAAGGGAGAGGTTATTGAGATGCACAGATGGAGGCATGGAGCACCATTTTAGACACCCTGAGGTGGCCCTGACACCCTCATGGACTGGCAGATAAAACACAGAATTTATCTGAGCCCCACATCTGCCAGAGAGGCAGTTAAGTAGGATACAACAGAATCACACTTAAGATTCCCATAATCACTTTAATTTTTTAATGCTTGAAACTATATAGGAAAGTTCTGTTAAGAGCTGAAGTGACAGACTTTCCTGTTTCAGCTGGGAAAATATTACCAGATTGAGAGTAAAACAAAATTATTTAGCACTCCCATGTTTCCTTAGGAAGGGCACCTCCTGATGGAGGTTCCAATAACATTAACTCAAATCCCAGCATATTCTGGTAACTGGAGCATGCTGAGGAAGCCAGAACTGACATCCTAGTTCTGCCACTTGGTGAGCTTTGTAACCTTGGGTAAATCCATTAATCTCCAAAGAAATATGTGTCTTTTTCTGCACTTTTTGTGCCATAAAACATAACTTAAACATCTGAAGGCTGCAGGAGTGCCCTGAAGTGCCACATGGGGCTGATTAAAAGCAATGGAAGTATGTCATCAATTGGCTTTTTCCAGGCCAGGTTGTAATCCTGACTGAAAATTAGCCAGAAATGGGAAGAATCATTTTTAACTTTCATAAGCTGGTTTTTAAAACATGCTTTAGACTCTTAGTAGGCAGGTACTCAGTGTCCCTGTTTCTCCTCTTTCACACTTGTACATTAAGTGGGGCACATCAGCCAAGGCTGATCCTCTGCTGTCCTCTCCATCTCAGTCCTACATGGGCTCCATGATGTGATCCCCATAGGCAGTTTCTGGTTTTCCTGGGGGAAGGGCACAAAAATACCATTTCACAGCTCTCACAAAAATCCAGCTCAGCTTTCTGTTGCCAAGAGACCTCACGGTTTGACAGCAGATCCAGCTGCTGATGTTACTAAGCAACGTCTTCCCCATCAAGTTGTGCACTTGAAAATCATTGCTTGTTTATTAATTCTCATGATGGGTTATGGTTTCCTCCCCCCCAGATCTTGGTATTTGCTCTTCTGGAATTTGGGAGAAAGGCAAGGGCTGAAGGAGTGTCATGGGTCAGTCATTCTTGCAGATCTCTGTGATACTGCTGGAATATGCAGAAATTAAGAATGGTTTTGCACTATTACATCAAGGTTGGAGAAGAGTACAATTCTGAACACTTCCCCTTTCTTCCCTTTCCTATGGGAAAAGCTGGCCTGTAGTAGTATGGTCAGTGCTTCAGCAGAGCTTTGCAATGCTTTATGTGTAGTAGCAATCATGTGAAAGTAAGGAACAGAAAACATTTTGTCTTATTTTGGCAATATTAATACCATAAAGCAAAATGACCTCAAACTGAATTATCCTGTATAAATACCTAAGGCAGCATGTCTTCAATATACAAGAAGCTACCAGATCTGTGCAGTGTGTGGTTGGTAAGTGTACCCAATGCTGGATACACTGGGATTAAATGTCATCACTCATGACAAATTATTTGGATCTTACTGAAATACCTAACTTATTAACCCACTACATAGCTTACCATTAAATCTGTGCTGTATTTCCCCCTAGTTTGAGTCTTCCACTCCTGCTGGGTTAAATCCTGATTTGATGAAGAAAAGACAAATCTCTCCCTGGATGAGCACGAAGTGTGGATGAGGAACCACAGGGGAAATTTCAGCAAACAACAGTAAAGTAGCCTGATGTGAGTACTTCTTCCTCCACCAGTTCCATCCTAAAACCACAGAGGATAAACAGAGACATCTGAGCATGTGGAATTCTCTCAGAGCTGGTGCTTTACACTTCAAACTGGGGCAGGGCAGAGGACCAGCATCTCAAAGGTGGGACCAGCTGCAGTGAATAGGTGCAGGACCTGAGTGAATCCTGATTTAGGCATGAGAGTGAGTCAGAAAACTGACCCAAAGGTGCAGTGCCAGTGCTGTCAGTCAGGCCCAGAGACCAGAGCACAGGGTGGCTGTGTCAGAGTGGGTCACTGCCCTCATTTCTCTGGGCTCACAGGTCTGGCACCAGTGCAGGAGTTGCCTGTGTGGCTTTGCAAACCTTACCCAACTCAGCCAAACTGAGGGATTCTGCCTGGCTCTTGTGTTGATAAAAGTACTCAATCAGAAATCATCATCTACAGGCTACTGAAGGTTGTATTCCCCAAAGTTTCTGCCAGACAATTATTTTGCAGGGTGGCTTCGTCACTTTCATTTTGTAGCATTTTCTGGCCTTAGCTTAGAAATGGAATAGCCCCAAATGTGAGTTCAGTTTGTTTTTATGAGGAAATAATGCATCTAACAGAAGTGAGGATGTATTACCAGGCTTGTGTTTTCCTGAGCTCCCAGGATCCCTGCTCTTAAATTCATGGCAGAGAGCCTCAACAAAAAACATTGCATTATTTGTTGTCTGTGAGACAATCAACTTTGCAATGCCCCCACTTTGTTTTCTATGGAAGAACACAGTAAAATTTTGAATTTATGAACTTCAGATTTACTGGATTCTGAACTGGGCTGGGAAGACCAGAGAATGCTGGATCACCAACTTCATAAAAAAAAAGAAAGATTACAAGGCAGGGCTATTCATGTAGCTCTTGATCTTGCAACTGTGCATTCCAGCTCTTCACAAGCTTTATGTTTCCAGGTTAGGAGTTTGTAGACCAAGACTTTGTGGAACAAGAGTCAGCAGACAACACATTGCTGCCCTATGAAATCCTGCTTTTATTCATGTCAGACAGGACTCTTCCACGCTGGATTCAGCAATGCTGCCTCACACACTTCAAGGTGCAATAAACCCACAGTGCACCATTCCTTTGGTTTGTGGCACCAAAAGGCACCACTGGTGTTTGCAGAAACTCATTAATCCCTTGGAGTTTATGATAAATACTCTGTCTTTGGTTTCCAGCTGTGCTTCTGAGCACCCCTTTGTGGAAGCAGTGCTGGAACGGACAATCAGAGTTAATAATAACAATTATCTCGCCCATAAACCAGAACTTCTTGCAACATCACATTTCAAAGGGTTTTTGTCACGTCTCCACCCTGCAGGATGATTAAATGGGAAATGATTTCACCATAACCTGAACAGGCACATCAACATTTGCTAGCAGGTATTTCTGACAGCTACCAAGGGTAATAGGAGAAAATGAAAGATGAGCTTTAACACATAAACAAGCCTGAAAACAAAATGCAGAATAGCTATTTCCCCCAATACTAATTTTCCCCTGAAAACCACACATCCATAACTCCAGTGTATTATTGACACAGTTTCACTGAACAATTTGTGCAGTGCTTACACCACAAGCCAAGAAATGGTAGAAGTGAAATATGTTTGACCCAAAATCGATGTTCTCTGGGGTTGCTTTTGTGGAAAACACAAGTCCTGGATTTATGGCAGGCAGAGAGCCTCAGCAGCCTGGCAGGAGCAGGGGGAGGCCGGGCTGAGGAGGTGTAACTTGTTTTCTTCCTCGCCTGGGGTGGAGGCAAGCTGGTTGTTGAGCAGGTTATGAAGGTGGGTCCCGGAGAGAAAGCCTACATTTCATGAGTCTGAGGAGAAGTAGGAGGAAAATAAGGCAAAATCTGGTGAGGTGAAGATGGAAGGAATGGTTTGAAGCCACGCTCTAAAAGTGTCAGTGGAGCCAAAGGTGCCAGATAAATCCTGGAATGTAAGTGCAACGTTCAACATGCTCTTGTTTGCTTTCAGGAAACTTAAAAACTGCTTAGTTGTTCAGCTCAAAACTCTCTGCAGGCTGAACAGACCAATTTGGTACCAGTGAGCTGGTTTTGAGATATGTAGAGTTAAAATAATTTCAATAATGACATGTAAATTGTGAAAGATACTATGGAAAGGTGATGAAGATTATCTTTTGGTTAACCTGTGTTTATTTTAATGGATGGATTTTTAGCATGTTTGTAATGTTTATTTGAAATTCTATACATATGATAAAGCACTTGTAGTTTGCAACCTAAGTAATGCTTGTGCATTGAATGATTTAGAAATAATGTATGCAAAAAGGATTACAATAACACTGTAATGTAAAAAACTATCTTAGCACTCTGTAATGTAATTCACACTTTATTATTATTATCATCACTTGTTTAATTTCTGGAGTATCTGTAATGTCTTCATTTCCTATTTATGACATTTATCCTCATTATTAAGCAGATGGTAATGTGAGAATTGTGTGAAAATTGTGAAATTTCATGCTCTAGGGAAAGAAAAGAGTGGGTTGACAACATGATATGATGTGTTAGTGGAGATTTTTGACAGCTGGCACTTCTGCTGTGCTCTTGTAATTTTCTACTTTGATTCCTGTGCATTTCAATAAAAAACTGTAAATAAAGTATTGTTATCTTTCAACTCAGTATTAGAACTTTGGCCTCTATTAACAGTTGCTGTCCTTAACAGTCAGTATGGCTGAGCTGGTGCAGAAATATTGACAGTATATTATGCACTGGAGTGAATTTACTCTAAAATAAACAGATTAACATTATGACAAGCACTGGCTAATCTATTTAAGAACTTGATAAGCAAAATCTGCATTTTGCACAATTATATACAAGACCCCACCCCAATTAACTAAACAACTCCATGGGGATTTGGGAGAGTTTCATTCATTCCACAGTTTATTTTATTACTTTACTGCAAGTGGTTGTGGGAGGAAAATTTAGAGAGCTCTGAATTTTCAGGTGTTTTCACATGATATCTGTAGGGACAGAAAAATATTTGGGAAGAGAAGAGCTAGGCAGGTCAGGGGAACAGAAATGCCACTATATTCACTCTTAAAGGGTTGTGCTGGCTGTTAGGGAAGCACATTGCTGTAGTAGAGTTATTCTTTCCCTCCTGTGCGTTTAAACCTTAGTCAGCAGCTCTAACAGTGTGAAAATGTTTTATTATATCAATACATTCTTAAAATATTATAATCTTAATGTGTTGTCTTGGAACATTTCCCTGGGTGAGCCTGGAAAGATTGGTGTGCACATTACCCCATGAAGGGGAACTTCGTGCTTGGGCAACAGCGATTCTGGAAATGTAATATCCAGTCCAAAACAATTCTAAAACTGTTTAAAACAGGAGAGGATTTGGCAGCAATCTCAGCAGATAAAACCTCACAGTGCTAATTAATCACTGGAAGAGCAATCCTGGCCCCAGTGATTTCAACAGGAGCAAGTTCAAGCACCACTGTATCCCCTGAAGACAATCAAGTTTAAACAGAACAGAGCTTAAGAGCACAGCACCAAACTTCTCTCTCCTCAAGCCTCCTGCAAAGAAAAATAATATTTCAAGTTTTTAAAAATGTGCTGTAGGAATAAGTAACAACATTTCTTAAAAGCTTGTACGGTTTCCTTGGTGTTCAAAGTGCAATCTCTCTTTTACAGCCTAACTTTAGTTGAGTTTTTCTTGATACATGCTGCAGACCAATCCCAAATTCTTTGGGAAAAAAAATTCAAGAGACTGTGGAATTTTCACCTATTCAATATTACAATAAATACAGTGAATTTCAATGCATGAGCCCTCAAATAAAATGTCTAGAGCAAGAAGCAAATGTCTATAAATTAATCTCTGGTGTGGACTCTTACTATTGAGGATTCTTTTTAAAAAAAAAATATAGAAGTGAATGATGCCTGGGGAGACACTTAATTCTAGAACTGCTCAGAAGATTTTTTTGAAATTAAATAATTAGAGCTGAGCTAGTATAAAACCAGTAGTAATTATGGTAGGCAGATCCTGTTAAGGTAAAGAAGGTGTTTAGAACATAACATTGTAACAGAATAATGCCCAAGAAAAGCAGGGAACGATGCCAGTGATCAGGACAGAAAAAATCCATTTACTCTTCCTCTGATTGAAAATTGCTTGTTTCAGTGATAGTCTGTTTAACACCATGGTTCTGACAATGTGAGCAGGCAGGTCCAGGAATTTCAAGAAATAAAAGTGGTCTGAATACAGTTAAAATAATAAGGTTTTCCTGTGGGCTGTCTGTCCAAAGGAACTTTGGCAAGGAAAATGTCTTTCTGCTCAAATGTCATGGGATAACCCAGAGTAACAAAGCTGAGTTTCAAGGACTGTCTTCCAGGAAAATAGCAGAGAGACATCAGGAAATAAAAGCATTAAGAGTTCTTTTCCCCAGTTTATGACTTAGAATCGTTGTAAGACTGAATATCAGGAGGGGCAGCTGACAGAGTGACTGAGATGACAGCCCTCCAAAATGTCCAGGCTTTTTTGTTGTTTTATTTTGGTTTGTTTTTTTACAGCCCATTGAGAGCTTTTCCTTTTTTTCCAGTGGTCTTTCTTTGATTGCTGTGTGATCCTGGACATCAGAGTCGAGATGGGCAATGAGAACAGCAGTGCAGAGAACGAGGTGAGTGTGACAGGGCAGTTGCTCTTCCTCCCCTCCTAGCCTAGAGCAAACCCTTCAGAAACTGCCTCCACGGGCCACCTGCCCCACATTTATCTTCTGCTCCCCGTTACACTCATACTTAAGTGTCATTAATGGTAATTGAGAGCAACTTTGTGTGTTTTTTTCCTTTGGCAATGACAGTGCTCCAAAGCACCAGGGCACAGTGCAGGCGGTGGTTCCCTGGGGGATGGGATCCCTGGGGGATCCCCATGGGATGAGCAGGGCTGGGGGATGAGCAGGGCTGGG
>VZRX01022871.1:162953-197823 GCA_013398075.1 Notiomystis cincta
GCTGGGAGATCCCCATGGGATGAGCAGAGCTGAGGATCCCCATGGGATGAGCAGGGCTGGGGGATGAGCAGGGCTGGGAGATTCCCATGGGATGAGCAGAACTGGGGGATCCCCAGGGGATGAGCAGGGTTGGGGGATGAGCAGAACTGGGGGATTCCCATTAGATGAGCAGGGCTGGGGGATCTCCATGGGATGAGCAGAGCTGAGGATCCCCATGGGATGAGCAGGGCTGGAGATCCCCAGGGCATGAGCAGGGCTGGAGATCCCCATGGGATGAGCAGGGCTGGAGATCCCCATGGGACGAGCAGCGCTGGCTCCTCCCAGCGCCCATCCTGGGAGCAGGGCAGCCCCGGGCACATCCCCAGGGGAGGGAAGGGTGGTGGTCTGTGGCTCCGTGGGCAGTGCCCGGGCAGGACAGACCAAGAGCCGATGGCAGCACAGAGCGCGGCCCCGGGAGCCGGGCAGTGCCCGTGGTGGCCCAGGGCAGCTCCTCCCTGTGCAGAAATGACCTTCTCTGCCTGTGTCCCGGTCCAGGACTGTCCACCCGTGTTCCCAGGGTGTGCTGTTAATGCCTGGTGGTGTTTGGTGGTTTGTTTTTAGATTTTTGAAATGAAGGCAGTGAAATGATGTGGCTATGTGTACAATCACATTTGGAGTTANATCCCCATGGGATGAGCAGGGCTGGAGATCCCCAGGGCATGAGCAGGGCTGGAGATCCCCATGGGATGAGCAGGGCTGGAGATCCCCATGGGACGAGCAGCGCTGGCTCCTCCCAGCGCCCATCCTGGGAGCAGGGCAGCCCCGGGCACATCCCCAGGGGAGGGAAGGGTGGTGGTCTGTGGCTCCGTGGGCAGTGCCCGGGCAGGACAGACCAAGAGCCGATGGCAGCACAGAGCGCGGCCCCGGGAGCCGGGCAGTGCCCGTGGTGGCCCAGGGCAGCTCCTCCCTGTGCAGAAATGACCTTCTCTGCCTGTGTCCCGGTCCAGGACTGTCCACCCGTGTTCCCAGGGTGTGCTGTTAATGCCTGGTGGTGTTTGGTGGTTTGTTTTTAGATTTTTGAAATGAAGGCAGTGAAATGATGTGGCTATGTGTACAATCACATTTGGAGTTACTGTGCTGATTCCAGTTTGAATAAAAGTTGTAATTCGTTCATTTCAGCAATTAAAATGCTGGTAAATATTTTATCCCTCCTCCTCCATGTGTTGTGGTAGCTCTCAAGGCAATCAGTATTACAGATTTTTTCATAAATAATTTTTAGAAGAAAAATCTTGCATAGTTTTTGGGTATTCTTACCAAGTTCTATCATTAGCCCAAGATTTGGTCCCAACTTTTATCAGGGTTTGGGAAGAGTGGAATGTGGTAATTTCTGTAACTCAGTAATGAGAATTTCTTCTCCATTGTGTACAGCTTCCACTTAGGAAACTTTTGGAAGTCAAATATTTTTTGTTCAGGAGTCATCCTGAGGCTGAGAAGACTTTACTTAAAAACTACTGAATTTATTAAGAAATGTAGTAAAAAGAATTCTTCTAAAAGGAAAGGACACTTCTGGTCTCCTTTTCAGGAAACAAAAGACACCTCTCCCCACTCTATCATCCCCCAAAAAAACAGCACCAAAAAATAACCCAAAAACCAAAGCAAAACAAACTATGCTAAGAATCCAAATTATTTAAAAAAATACTCTTAAAAGAGAGATAACAAGAAGTAGCAATAAAACTCCAATATTTTGATTTTCAGTCAGAAATTCCCCAATGCCAATAAAGCCATCCTTATACCACCAAGCCAAGGAGCACAGCAGGTAGTGGATGATTAAACTGCTTTGCATGGTTTGCATTGGAAATTTTAGCACCAGGCTTGGCTGCTCTTTTTCTTCTGCATCTGCTTCTGGCTTTTGGGTTTTGTGACACTGACTGCACATTTGCAAGGCAGCTACATTTAAGTTTTCAGCAAGTTGTAAAAAAAATCTGGTTTCTTTTAGCTTCTTTTCGTTAGTAGCAATCTATGCTTTAGAGAAACAGCCTGTGCTTGACCCCCTTTGCTGGCTGCCTTTCCTTCCAACCCTAACACCATTGAAATAGCTCAGTTGGTGTTGTTCTTGTGCTCAGAACCAGTTGATCTGAGTTGGTTTTGTTTATGTGTTGATCAGAGAACACCACTGCTCTCAGTGAGTCATTTGGAAGCCTCACACATGGTTTGCATTAAAGCTGGGAGAGCCTGTGCTAAGTTTAGAACTCATTTAATGAGTGGGAAGATCTGTGGAATAAATGTGCTACTAGGAAGAATGTAGTAGACACATAGAGAAAAAGTAAATACCCAATTTGTCTTGTGAAGACCAGCCTCTGAGGAGAACATCATCTGAATTCAGTGGAAATGAACAAAGATAATGCTTGGATAAAACAAGGCTGGGGCCAGCAGTATATTTAACAAAGTGATTTCACATACACCAACCATGTTCTGTTTTGCTGTAAAGCACACAAAGTCCAAACTGCTGAGAGGTTTTAGGATTGTGCCCTGCCCTCTTTCAGTGGCACAGCCTGCTGGGCTTATGCTGAATTAAATATGAGCTGGTTTTAGGATGTGTTTTCCTTGAAAAGTGAAATTCCACACGAAGAGAAAGGTCTTTAAGATGAAAAAGAAACACTCTGGAAGAACAGATATTTTGACCCAGTTTGAGATCCAGCCTTCAGCAGGCAAAATTCAGGTGAAGTAATGGAGGTGTTCTTCAATGGGAAGCTGTGGAAAGTACTGCAGATTATGGAACTGTCCCAGCTGTTGTGCTGCCCATTGAACAGATCTTCCTTAATCCACCCAAAAGAACTGGCTACCATGGAGGAATCCCACTGTCTTCTTTTCCTTGGCTTTTCTGGATGGCCAAATGTCCAAAAATCATCTACAGGGCCTTAGTGAAAGGAAAACACTCATATTTCCCAGAGGCTGCTGTAACTGTGCCCTTCCTCAGCCCTGCACCTCTGGATACTCTGGGCTCAGGTGCCAGCCCATAAATCCACACTTAAAATGAGACCAAGCTGAGCAGGAGTCACAGATCTGCCACCTAAAAAGCCAGAGAGAGTGAGGCACATGGTCTGTGGGTGCAGGGTGATCCCAGGTGTCATCTCTGCAGCTCAGCCTCACCTCTGCTGCTCCAGGGGGGTGTGCAGAGAGCTCAGGGACAGCTCCCAAACTGACTGCACTTTACAGGGTTATTATTGGCTTCCCTGACTGCTTTTTGTCTTGGCCTCCCATCTACGAGAATGATGCCATTACCAGGGCATCTTTGCTCTCATTTTAAAGGGGTGGGTGGAGGATGTTAAAAACAGAAAGAGTTCTTTATAACTGGAGACATGAGCATAAAATTTGGTAAAGCCTGGAAAGGCTGGATTTTCTAATAGGGAATACTTTTAACTCAGGGTTTTAATTCTTGCCACTCAGAGTTCCAAAGAGGAGCACTGTCATATTCCACAGCCTTTCTCACAACTACAGAAAAGTAAAAGCTACCAAGTAATTGCAAAGCTCTTTGAAGGTGAACACTGCTGCTGAATTGAAGTTCTAGTAATGCATCTTCTGCCCCAGAGTTGAAGAGGGAATTTCAAAGTCAGTTACACAGAAGTTATTTCTACATATTTTGCTTTATCCTTTCTTCTTCTTCTTGGTTTTCTGAATAAGCAAAAAAGCAAAGCTGGTTATTCCACATCTCTGTTATTGCTCATTTCTCTTTAAACATAGATCTTAATGTGTGGTTACCTTTTTGTTCCTGCCTTCTGCTGTGAAATGTGTAAGACAGGCAAACACTTGCCAGAGGGGCCACAACTTCTCAAGAGTCTGAAGTGTCGTGCTGTGATCCTGCTCAGATTTCTCCCTTTATTTCCTATGAACAAATCTGACTGCTGAGCACCCTGCAGTTAATATTCTGCACTATTACTTGCCCCATCCCCTTTATTTAAGGCTCTGTGCACTGATGGCTCTCATTAATTGCCGCAGCTCTCCCCTCAGACTGGGGACCAGCAGCAGCTCTGTCCCACAGCCTCCACTCCCACAGAGCAGAACTGGGCAGCCCCCTGAGCTCTGGGGCTCACTCTGGGTGTTTACATCCTTCCTGAGGGGTGCAATAGCATCTGTATACATTCCATGGTTAATGTGCAACTGGGAACAAAAATGCATTCCCAATTTTCTGCACAGTAATTTTGCCTTTAGCATTTTAGTCTATTGCCCTACATGGGCTCTGCTCTGGGTTCTTTGTGTCCACTGGGATTTACCACTTTTACTCCCTGAATTATGTTTCTCTTTCATTTTTCCTTCCATTTCATCCAGTGCATATCAGGATGTCGCTGTCAGTTTGCTACAGTCTATTCCTGATACTTTCATAGTCCAGCCACCACATTAATTAATTCTTACTTCCAGTGGTAATTACTGCTGGTTCAGTATTCTGTGGTAAATAATGACAAGTATGTCTTTGAGTTTACTTAAAAAGAACATTGTCTGTTTTCAGAGAATTGTGTCCCCTTTTATGCAAATACAGCAAATTCTGGGACACATCTCACCACAATGGATAATTATTATTCACATTATTATTTACATCTTTCCTGTGAGTGAAGGAGAGGGGGATGAAAGAAGAAGATTCAAAGTTGTGGCAGAGTTGTTAATTTGAAAGTATAGTGAAAAGGAAGTTGGAAGACTGGTCCTTCTCTTCTGAATTAATGGTTAAAGCTTCCTTCACAACTGTAAAGCCACCACCATTTCTCATGAGACATGTGAATTTATGGGTAGAGATGAAAAGGAAAAATATATTGTATTTATAAAGTTCCCCTGTAATTATTTACTACATTTCTCCATTTAAAGAATAGTGTGAAAATGTTGGACCTGCATTTTCCACAGCTATGAAATTCCTAGGCAGGCAGTGTTGGCTGGGAAGCACAACAGAGTTTGGGACTCAACTCAGAGATTATTTTCCTAATATTACTTCATGTGAACCTAACAGCATCTTCTCAAGTCTTTTACTGTCAGGCTGCTGAGGACCACTCAGCAGAAAGCTGCTTTTTCAATACTGACTGAAAATTGCAAGTTTAGGGGATGAAGATTTTCTTCCCAAGACCACCAACTTTATTCCCTCTCTCTGTCCCACCACGTCTCGCTCACCTGCCATCCTTAAGAAAATAATTCAGAAACTCACTTGTAAACAGCAGGAAAGGGGCAGGGGGAAACAGTGCAGCCAGACTCGTGAAGAGACAAAGATAACTGTGAATTTTCCTTTGCTTGCTGACCACAGAGGACATCAAACAGGAGGAAAGATGAATTTAACAGGAGTCCATGAAGGACTTACACAGTTGTGCTTCATTTAGCTCAGTGCACATTCCTCAAACGTGGTGAGGCTTCTCTGGTTGTTGAGGAGACACCCAAGTGGACAGTACAAGAATCTAAAGATAAACAATTTGGTGCCCTCAGGAAGAGTCATAAACACAAGCACTGAAGCCTGAAGGTTTGAATTGTTCCTGCTGTGGCTGAGAGGAGCTTGTGTATTCTGGGGAAAAAGTTAAATCAAGGATAAGATGGTGACTATAAACACAGAAGTACACACATACACACCCCCTACACACTCCAGTGTTTATTTTTGTGTTCACAGCCAGAGACAGGAGGCATTTCTCAGGAGGAAAAGCAGCCCTTTAAGAGAAGGTCATAGGTACTTGCAATCAAAAGCTGTAAGAATTTTTCAAATACCATTGTTAACCATATCACAATTTGCTTTGCTTCTTGTATTTGTGAGAAGCAAATTAAATTAAATGACAAGCAAATGCCAATTTTTGCATTCCTGCCCCTTTGAGGGTTTTAATTAGAGTAAGTATGAACTTTAAATTCTACTCCCGTGAGAGACAAATAAACCACGCCAGAAGCAACAGCAAATTACACTATTACTGATTAAAGAAAAAATCTACTGTAGTTGCAAAATTCTATACAGAGACTCCCTTAAGGATAGAGTCTGCTCTTGCTATCTGATCATGTCATAATTACATCCAACTGATTAGGCAGTCACGATGTTTGGGAAGAAAAACAAGAAGAGATCATGACAAGCACACCCCTCCAAACTGCTGTACCCCAGACACTCTCCAAAAGGGGCAGAAATGCACAAGTAGTTTGCTAAAATCACAATTTAACTCCCTTGCAAGGTGATAAAACCGAGTTTTAGTGTAATTCTTCAGGTCTGAAGTGTCACATGGAGTTCAAGCACGGCTCAGTTTATTAGGCAGCAATTTGTGACTCTCCTGCGATCACTGGTTTTGCTGACCAGTGGTTGCTGATTTTAATGCAGAGTTCCAGTTGTTAAAGCAACATCCACTCACTGTCTACTCATTTATTGTGGTACCATTTCTCCAAACAAGGGACAGACAACAACTCTCCAAAGATATGAAGTTTTAAAACTCTAACTTCCTGCTTGGTTACTGCTCCTGCAGAACAACAACAACAAAAGCCAGAAGAGTCAAAAAGTGGCTCCAAAAAAAAACTGTTCTGTCTTCAAAACTTTCAAGAGCCATTTAAAAACCCTGATTTCCCAACCATGTGAACATGTAGCAGGCAGAGATTTTTTTAAAAGAACCTACTCAAACACACACACACACACAGAGCTTGGAATGGAAGCCATGGAGAAAAAGGAAAGGCAATTTCTGGTGTATTGATTGAGATTTGGAAAGGCTTGCTCCAGCTTCCCCTCCACTAAAGCAGAGGGAGATAGTGGGAATGGAAATTTAATGTAACTTCTCGAAGATTACTGTGAGCTACTCAGAGCTCTGGTGTGTTCCAGCAACTGCTGTAAAAGGATGATTTTAATGGGGGATGTGGCAGAGGGCAGATGGGAGAGGAAGCAGCTTTTAGTGAGAGAAAGGAGGGAGGGGAGTGAAGCCAAGTTCACCCATTTGAGGGGTCTGAGAGGGAATGCTGGGCATGGGCAGCAGAGCTGTGCTGAGCTCTGGTGCTGTGTTGGGAATCTCGAGGCTTTGGGTGCCTGGGACTCGGGGCTGGGGCTGTGCCTGGTGCTGCTGCCATGGCTGGGAGCTGGGAGAGTCAGGGTTTGGGGAGCTGGGATCTTCCCAGGCAGCATTAAAGGAATTTCTTTGTGGTATGATAACTTCAGTGCAGCAGTGCACATAATCCTTTTGCCTACAGTGTTAATGGAGTTCTCTTTTTGTTTTTTTTAATTTTTTTTTTCTTTTTTTTAGCATCTTGTTCAAAGTCATTGGGAAAATAAAGTGATCCTGTAGATTTACTTTGTGTTCCTGCAGACTCCAGTGCTTCTGGAAAGGTTTAATGCAAATTACATATTTCAGGAGAATTGGTTGTATTCATTTAAATATTGTGCTGCCTTAAAGGGGAAAAAATATGGGCTGTTTAGTTTTCCTCCTGTTGTTTGTACACTCTCTGTGACAAACCTGGTTGATTTGTTGTTGGTTTTTTTTTAATTATCCTAGACTTAAAAATGCTGAGAATCTCTGTGTTCTGGTTTTTATTATAATTATTTAAGTCTTTCAGCTAATTAACTCTTTATAATGAGAATCCTTTTCAAATAGGAGTATGCTACACTTGAAGCAAATAGAGAACAAATTTAGCTGCAAGCTTCTGTAGTCAATCACTTCAGAGGCTGTATGTATTGAAACTCAGAAGTAATTTATTTAACTGCAGCTTTCTGATGGTACTGGAGAACAAAACATAGTCTTTATAATTGTTTCCACACAAGGTAATTAAAAACTAAAAAAGCATGCTTTACAAAGCTAGTTCAGCACCTGATTTGCATAACTAGCCTAAATTTTAAAAATTTAATCAAAAAATTGAATGATGTTTTTCTGCTGTCTGGCTTAGAGTCACAAATCATGTTCTTTTGTGATGATTACATGAATACATTAAGTGTAGAAAACCAAGATATAAAGATTTTCCATACCTTGGAATATTAGTAGTTCATTTTACATGTAAATATCTACATTGAGATTTATTTTACATCATTGCTAAAATACTCTTGAGCTTCTTTTGAACATATAAGTCTGCCTTTGCCTTACTAGGTAACAGGGGAACTTTGCTTTTTGATGAAACACCTGAGAGCCGAGAAAGAAAGAAATCAAAAGTGTCCACAGTTCAAACTCCTCTCTGCTCCAACAGGGCCTGTGCTGCTGAGATTGTTTTCATACCTGTTAAATTTGATAATGAACTGGAAGAACAAGAGTCAGATTTTTTCTGTGGCCAAAGTCAGTCACTTAGGGGATGAACTATAACTTCTTAAATATTAGTTCCCTGAAATTTAAAAACAACAGAAGAAGAGTCAAAACCAATCAACCCAACAAAAAAATCCACCAGTCCCCTGACCCCAAATGACCTATGGAAAATGTTAAGTGAAATCTGTGTGCACATAACTGACCTGGTTTGTTGTGATTTTCCTCTCTTCTTCTGAATCTGCCCTTCCCAGTGCTTTTGTTTGGATATTCAGTCCAAATTTTGATGTAACAGCTGATAAAATCACTGGGACATGGGCCCTTCTCTGTGTGAAACATGGAAACATCCTAATTTTGATGAGATGGGGTGTTCAGGTACAGCAGGCACACAAATGTCCCTATTCTGCAGTTCACTTGTGAATTCTGGACATGAACAGCAACAGCAAATTTCCACCAGAATTATTCTGGCCCCACAGCATTCTCAGACTCAGGGAGTCAGGGACAAATCACCCTGCCTGCATCTCAGAGTTTCAAAGTTTCCTCAGACAGCAGCTCTGCTCCCTGTAGCTCTCCTCACTTGTGGTGCTTTCCAGGCTCGGCAGCAGTCGGAGCTGTGGGGTTTGGGATGGTGGGGAAGGTTTCCTTGAGGGGCAAAACTGAGCCCCTGTGCCTGATCAGGTGGGGAAGGTCTCCTTGAGGGCCAAAACTGAGCCCCTGTGCCTGATCAGCTCCTGGTTATCACCTGTCTCACAGGGCTGGTGACTCTGGGTGACAATCCAAGGGGTACTGGTTCTCAGGGGGTTTTACTTGGAGATTTGTGCACCCCCTCACTCTGTGGCTGCAGAAGGGGGTGGCTGCAGCTCAGCAGAACAGAGCATTTTGGGCTAAGAGGCTGCTCTTGTGAAGGACAGGCTGCTGAGAGGCACTGGGTGGCTGCTGAGGCTGCACTGTGTAAATAACTTCATGCATTTTCTACTTTGGAACCTGACAGAGGCTTTAGGAGAAAGAGACAAAACAAGTGGCTCCTCATCTCCTCAGGAGAGGTGTGAGGTGTCCCTCCTGCCTGGCACCCCAAGCAGCTGGAGAAAATATGAGGTGGTGATAGAGGAAAGGAGGAAAAACAAATAATTGGTTCTCACTGCTCTTGCCAACTGCTGGAGGCATCTGGACAATTTTATAAATTGGCCTGATTTCTTGAAGTTCTCTGTATGGTTCTCCTGAAGGAAGAGGAAGAGGGAAAGGAAGAGGAAAAGGAAGAGGAAAAGGAAAAGAAAAGGAAAAAGAAGTAATTTCTGTCTTCAGAGGACCTGAAAATGATTTCTTAATTTGGCTGCTACTGAGAGGCATTTGTTTGTGGCCACCTCTGGGTGTGACCCACTTGTACCTCTCAAGACATGATACAGGGACTAAGGAAGAGCCTGGCACTGTGGCTGCCTCACCTGGCTTGGTGGGAATTTACCCACCCACTTGGGGGTTTTTCCTGGTAATTCATTTAATAACACATTTTTTCATAGCTTTTTCTCTCTGCATGCTGAAATAAACTCTCCATGCAGATTTCTCATGCAAAACAAAAGCAGGGCTGCCCAAAACACTGCACCAAAATCAAATCAGAGCCCTGTAAACCAACTCTGCTCTATTTTTTTTTTTCCTGGCTGAAAGAAACAAACTTCCTTGTATAATTCTTGATGTTCTGGTGGGTTTTTTTGCCATATACTCCGGGTTTGCAGCCAACATATATGCTTAGATAAATATTCTAAAAGCCAGATGTCAGCACATGCTGGGTAAGTGCTTCATAATCACGAAACCAAGAGCCCTTGGTCTGTCCCAGCAGAAAGTGGTGAGATAAAGGAGACTGCAAACAAAGCTGTAGTGAAGAGGGTCCTCCAGGGAAAGGCAGAGGATATGAGAGTTAATCAAATGTCTTTTTGTGTTTTCAGTGTGCTCTGACCTTCTCAATGCTCGTTACACGGGCTCTGCTTGTCCACTGGGTGTCTCATTGCTGCCTGAGCTCCAGAAGCTCTTGGCTGAGTGGGACCACGCCGTGTTCACACAGAGCAGTGCAATTCTCTGAGCAATAGCTGTCTGCAATTTATTGACTGCTGCTGGAACAAAACAAACATTAAAACTGAGTGGAAAACCCGCAAGAGAGGAGTTGGAATTGTGGGCTGTGCTTTTAATCTCGGGTGTTACCCTGCAGTGGTTCTGCCACCAGTAAAATACATTTATGTGTCTTTAGGTTAAGTGTGCCTTGGGCTTTTCACAACTACAATTAGGAATTAAAACAATAGTGACTTTATGCTAAGGGTGATTTGATGAAGCAGCTTTCCTTCTTTTTAACTATTGCTTGATGAGGATTTGAAAAAGGTCTTCACTCAGATTTTTTTGCTTTTCACTTGATTGTTTTGCTCCATTACTGCAGTTCTTTTGCTATGCTCAAAGAACATCCTCACCTACTGTTCAGGACAGCCTTTTCCAGTTCTTCTTCACTTTCTAAAGATACCTCCTCCAAAAAAAAAAAAAAATCAGTAGGAAGGTGCCACTACTTGGTGTAACCCTGGTGCTTGCACAGGACTCTCCTCCTCCCTGCAGCAAAACCAATAATTTGCAATAAAAACAAAACAAAACAAATCCACTCATGTAAAGGCAGATCTCCATGGATGAAGATCCCAGGCAATTATTTCCCTTTGAGAAGAGGAGATGCAGCATAGCCACAGTTGGGTAATTACATTTCTAGCTGTCACTACAGAAGCTCCAGCAGTTCCTGTAGCTGCTGTCAGAGAAGAATCAAACCCTCTGTTCCTGTTCAGAGGCATTCTGAGCTTTGCTGAAGAGGGAGGGAAGGAATCTGGACTTGCATTCAACTGCTGGATCTTGACTGATGTTGGCTTTACCTCTAACTTAACTCCAGCTATCCTGCTAATATTATGAGTGTCCAAGTTTGGAGCCTGTTTCCATCCTTCTCATTTTAAACTTGCTTAGCAAGGAAGCATTTGCCAGGCTTGGAAGAAGAAAAGATGATACTCTCCTTGGGTCAGTAAAGGCCCTGGCTGCTTTAGAACAATTGTTGCATTCTTCTTTTCCTAGGACTTATTTTTGGCTCAGCCACTTCCTTCTGTTTTTCTGTCATTAAGAAAGAAAATGACTGGGCTTTAGAACCTGCAAGTTCCATCAAAGTAGTGAAATCCACTGCAGAAGCTGTCTGTCAGTGGGCAGAACAAACCTCCATAAGCTTATGTATTCTCCAACATAGCAGCAGCTATTTAAATTGTTCTCTTTTTTTCATTCTAGAGCACTCCACAGGATTCAGAATTAGGCCAACCTCCTGGTAATGGCCACAATTTGAAAAGGAGCCCCCAGAAAAACAGCACAGAGAAGTCTGGAGGTCAGGACACCTCAGATCCTGTTGCTGCTGCTGTGCCACCAGCTGAGACCTTATCCCCATGGATTCCAGGACCCACCAGGTAAGACAGCTCACCCTTCCTGTGAACAGTATTGAAGCCCTGATGCTGTTGATTGTTGGGGAGTGTGCTGGTTGGTTCTATTCATGTGAAACTGATTTGTCAAGATCTGCCATCCTGATGGATGATGATGATGATGATGTTCTCAAAATAACCTGATACCACCAGACTACTCACTGTTCACCAAACTGATTTTCTTGCCTTAGTGCATAACTATGAACCAGGCTCCAGCTGTTGCAGTAACCCTTGACCTAAACTTTTTATGCTTTTTGCTTGTACTAATAAACTCTCATCTGAGACAGAGCAACATTGAAGAGTCTTTGTTTTAACTTTTGGTCAGCTCTGAAGAGCTCAGGCAGGTGGATCATAGTAGGTCCCTTCCAATATCCTATTCTATTCTATTCTATTCTATTCTATTCTATTCTATTCTATTCTATTCTATTCTATTCCAGTCTAGTCTAGTCTATTCCACCCTGTTCTATTCTATTCTATTCTATTCTATTCTATTCTATTCTATTCTATTCTATTCTATTCCAGTGTAGTCCAGTCTATTTTTAAATTATTGGTATGATGCAACAGTTTGTGGCAGCTGAAGTCCTAATTTAGGTATTAAATAGGATCATGATTGATCACACTGGGGACATTCCAGGGAAATTCAGACACATGACATAATCTAAAAGGATTTATGGAAAAAGAGCAGCTTGTTTTCTGGAAGGGGCAGTTTGGCTGTGCTGTGGAGCTCTTACACTTCAGCACTCAACAGAAGGATATTTACTATTAATTGTATTTCTTCTGACTGCCAGAAGCACATCTTAATTATCTAATGAAAATAATAGAGTCTGAGCAAGACTAAGACTGCTAAGTCAATTTTCAGTGATAAAGGTATTTAGACATGAAGTTTAAAGTGATGAAAGGTTGCACTTCTTTCCTAGAGATGTGTGGCCTGTGTAATCCAGCACCACTCTACTGCTGAGCACCAGGTCTTTATACAAAACCTTTTTCTTGGATGAATTTCTCATGTATTTGAGTGCCTCTAATGAGGGCAGCCATAGATGTCATTCCCAGTAGCTAGAAAAAAAAAATCAAATTTTGGAGTAATGATGTAAAATTGGACAGGGTGAGATTTTTAAATGTGTATTTTGTTTGTTTGTTATTTCAGTTAACAAACACCACATGCACCCTTTAGTCTGTAGTTTCTCTTGATGGTATTGTGCATAATCACTGTCGTGTGTAACCACTCTGTCCTACTGAAGAAAACACAACTTTTTTTATAAATGAGTAAGCTACTTTAAAAAATGATGCACTCTGATTTGTGAGAGCCAAACAGTCATTTTCTGCTATTCTAATCAGTATGCAGGTTAGAAGGGGGGAAAGAGGAAATGATGAGTACTGCTAAGTGCTGATATTTACAGCAGACCTATCAGGACTAATATTGCTGCAAATTGGAGTTGTTTGTGGAACTTCACAACAGACAGCATTTGTACCAGCATCCACCTGGTACAGTGGAAACTCTTTATCTTGGGCACAAATATTTCTGGCTTGCATGCAGCAAGTGCAGTCTTGCCTTTTTAATTTTTTTTTTTTTTTTTTTTTTACATTTAGTATAATAACTTTATCCTGTTCTGTAAGTAATTTACATTTTAAAAAAAAACTGTTGTTCAAAAACGCCATAAGAGCAGTTCTGTAGCGGTTCCTTTCCAAAATGTGAGTACCTAGAACACTCAGATTTATATTCAAGCTGGTTAAAACAGCTTTGCACTGCAGCATGCAAAATTCTGACTCGTGGGATTTGAATGTTACATGGATGAGTCAGCTCGAAAGGATTCACAGGATTCTTGTTTCAGGAAACTTATTAGATGGGCGGGAGCTCAGGCAATTACTTGTTCTTCAGCCTCACTGCTGAAACTGCTGGCACATGCCTGTTCTGGGTGTCTTTTCAGCTACATCCTGCCAAAATAGAAACAAAGACAATAAACGGAAAATCTTTGAAGTTCCACATTCCAGCTGTTTATTTTTAACTCGCTCCCCTGTGCTGCTTTGAACCCATCTTTTCCACCCCGAAGTGAACCCTGGGAGTCTTCAGAGAGTGTGACCTGCCCTCCTTGGATGGAGGGTGGAAAATTACCACCTTTGCTTTTCCTCTGGGTGGTTTTCCTCTGCCCTCCACGAATTCTCGCCAGTTGTTTCCTTCTCTTTTAAATCCTTCTCTTTTGGAACTCAAAATACCTGCGGCTCTAAGGTCAGAATACTCTGTTTCAGTCTGGTTTTTCCTCACCTGTTCCTCACTAGTCCTGTGCACTGCAAATAAGATTGTCAGTAATTAATCCGTGGCCTTTCCAGGTGGGATGGAAGCGCTGGAGAGCCAGGAGAGTCAGGAAGCCTGGGGCTCTGCAGTGGAACCATGGCTAGAGGTGTAACCATGGCTTTTTCCTGGTGCACAGCCTGGGGAACCCTTAGCTGGACAGCTCTGCCCCAGCAGGGTTAGGAAGGAGCAGATGCATCAGTTTAAAAGATAACACACCCAGAACTCTCAGTGGGTGACCTTGGTGCTCTCCCAGCCGGAGTGCAGAAGCACAGAGCCACCGTGGGGTGACAGAGCTGGGGACAGTCCATCAGTGCCAGCCTTGCAGCTGATGCTCCTGACAGCTCAGATGGACACCAGGAGCCTCTCCTGGAAGTGCAAGGGCAGATGTAGCCACGCTTGCTTGCTGCAGCAGTGGTACAGCTCGCCTCTTTAAAGTTACAATTATTTACTTTGGTCATTCTCAGAGCGCTGCAGGGGCTGCGTTTTGTTCTGTGTATGGAACAAGGAGGTGAAAAGTGGCCGGGAGTGGGGGAGAAGGGGGGGCGGCTCCCCAGAGGATCGTAGAGATCATTATTCCTGCTTCACTTTTTCCTGAAAGCTTAGATGCACAGAGGAGGGTGGGGGAGTCTGGCTGCTGTGAGCAGCCCTTTAGCGATGATGGATTTCTCATGTGTTTGTTTACACTGAAAAGTTCAAAAAGCGAATTGTTCTGTCTCTAAAACTGTCACTTGTTTCGTTTTGTTTTTGAAAGGGAGTATGGAAATTAATTCCATGTTCCTCATTAACTTTCAACACCTCTTAGGACAGATTAAAACGCAGGATTCCTTGACTCAAGTCCTCCAGCACGCTGTGTCCAAAGGCATAAACTCAAAACGTAGGCGCTGCTCTCTCATGTGTCAGTGGAAAGAGAACAGAAACACTTGAGAGGCAGCTGTACATGTGCTGTGGTTGCAGAGCTGGCTGTGCATTTGCTCCCCTCGGTGCTTTCTAAATTCATCCTCAGATTTCAGGCTCCTGCCCCTGGGAATAGAATCACTCAGAGTTACATCAGCGTGGATGGCAACCGTATGTGACCTCTGGGATCCAGAGGCTTTGGCATTGATGGTTTTCCCTCACAAGTGTGGCTGGGCTGGGAGGGCTCCCTGTCCTTTCAACCACTCCTGCATGCTTTAGAAGGGGAGAAAAGGAATTAGAAGTGGAAATTTTAAATTATCTACAATTTTCTGCTGTGGTGTCTTCATTTCTTGTTGTTTAGCAAGTACACTGATCATATTTGGGCATCTGTAATCCCCACCTCCACACACACTCCCACTCAGATAGTAAATGCCAAATGCCAGAGATTTTGTCTGGCTGCTGCTTGTTTTATCTCCTGGCCCTTTGTCTTTGCTGTAGATGACAAAACAGAGGACTGGGAGTTGTGACTTCAAGTGTTAATGGCTGGTAGATGGGGTATGGCTCTTAATCTGGAAGTATTTATGGGATGTGCACCAAAAGTCATTGATTTCTTAACATCCTTTATAGCTTCACACCCTAAACACAAACCAGGCAGTGCTCTCCTAATAAACTGGGCAGGACTCCTAAAGTTTTCCAGAAAAATTCAAACTTCAGATGGTGGAAGAAGTTAACTGCAGGTATTAAAAATGAATTGCTAAATTGGCAGTGCGCTCTCAAACAAGCAAATTGTCAATAATTGTTTATGCAAAACAAACATTTCAGGCATGTAAAGATTTAACTCGCTGTTATTTGATGTTGTAACTGGAAGTAAAATATTCATTCACTCAGTATGTTAGGGCCTTGAAACTGCAAATCCTTAACTGTGTGCTTAATTTCTAAAATGAGGGAAAAGTTCCCTCTGGTAACTCTTGAGTACAGTGGGACACACATATTTCAAGCTACAGATGCACCTATGTCTTTGCATGACTCATTTTCTTTTAACATCATCAGTCACATGCAGCAATTATTCACAGCAAAATTACTTTTTCTGCCCTAAACTCTACATGGACCATGAGGAACTCAAATGTTCTTCCACGCTCTGTCATTTGCGTGTTTTGTTTTAAATATGAATGAATCTTAATAATAGTGAGATAGGTCAGATTACCCACAAAAGACAACTTACTTTATTTTCCTGCATTTAAAAATACCAACTTTTAGGGTCATAGCTTTATGTTGATTGTATTAAATGGGTTGTCTAAAAATACACGTTCCCTGCAAGTAATTATTGATTTAATGTAGATTGGGTTTTACTCAGGGGAATTATCCTCAGCATGTGGTGTAATTTCCCAGTAGTGTTATTCCCTTTAAAAAGAATGGAAGATAATGGGATAGGTGTGACCTTAAGAGGTCACCCAGTCCATCCTTCTGCCCTAAAGCAGGATCAGCTGTGCTTAAGGCACTCCCAGCAGATGTTTGTCTAACCCCAGCATGCCTTGCAGACAGAAGAGCAAGATTGCAAATAATGAAAAGAAAGATGTAGGATATGTTCCCTGAGTAGTTTTCCTGGTTAGTTCCATCAGGGGGAGAAATAAATAGAGATATCCAAGCAGGTCAGACTGGGCCTATCCTACTGATTGAAAATTCCAACCTTTCAGTTGTGTTATGTCCTGAATAAAACATTGAGAGAGCTGCAGCAGCAGCTCAGATAATGAATCTGTGGTGGTTTAACTCGCTGTCACAGCCTGTGCCACCAGCACTGTCATTTTAATTCTCTTCAGCATACATTAATTACAAACTTGTCCCAATTCCTTCATCTGCTCCTGAGCAAAATGAACAACCTTTCAGCATTACTGAATACCAGAAAAATTGTTTTGATTGGTTCATAATGCTGAACTCAGCTCATAGGATTGTCATCCCCCTTGAACCTGCTAAGTCACAGGTTTATTACTGTGGCTCTTGACAAAGTTGCTGCCAGGATGGCAGTAGATAGTTTATGGGTTTAGCTATTGTAGTCAAGAGTATTTAACCACTTCAGACACGTTTGGAACTGTTTCATATTTAATAGCTGCAAACAGAAGTCTAATGTAACAAAGAAGTCGTGTGTAAAAGTCTTAGAGAAAACTCAATCAGATGAAATCTGAAAAATGCAAATGTATGATGATGAATGTTCTACACAGTGAACATTACCAACATTTCCATCCCAGATTTATTACTGTGCATTTGCCAGCTCCGTTGACAGATGGGATTAATGATAAGTAAACAATCAGAGATTAAAGACAAATGATAAGGAGCAATTATAACTGTAGATGGTGTTTTCTGCTTCTTCCAGTGCTCAGATTCACAGAGGTTAGAGGGGCTTCCCCCCCAACCTCCACATGGTTTTGTTCTCCTCCACATGGTTTTGTTCTCCTCCTGATCACCTTATCTCTGACAGGAGCTCACTTCCAGGGCAAAGAACCCTGGGCACAAAACTGCTAATGAGCAATTTAGTCAGTGAGAAGATAGACCTGCAACACAGCAAAAAGCCAGAATAACAATGGACTCCCACTGCTCCACTCCCTCCCCAGTTCCACGTTGTGGTTTCTGTCCCTCCTCTCCTAATTAAGCTTCCCTGAGTGCAAAATGAACGTCAATAATGAAGTGTATTCCTTGCTGAGGGAAAGCCTCCTGGCATGTCCCTGCTGTTTGCTCATGTTCTGTCATGCCCCGTGTTGTCAGGGATCCAGCAGATACCAAATTGCCATCCCTGGTATTCCCAGTGCCAGGAAGTGTCATATGGATAAATGTTTTCAGTGTGCTGGGGAAAGAAAAATTCCTCTGGGCAAAACCATTTTCTGAAAGTTTAAATAAAATGTATTGGTGTTATGAATTAAGTGTTCTAACCAATGCCAAACATTGCTAAACTATATATGAAATTTAAGTTATAGATATTTTACCTTAGATTTGAGGCTTAGCCATAATATAGGCAAATTCCAGTGGCTGTTTAAAGAGTAGTTTATTTTCCACTGCAATGACTCTGAAGGTTTTTAGGACCTAAGACAGACTCATGTTCCACTTTAGGTGTGTCCATCCCTAATGAAATTGTTTGTTGGGCAGTTCTCAGTTTATGGAGGGGGTTTGGCTTGCATAAACACAAACCCAGTCTGCAGAGCTGCTCACTGACTCACTTCTCCATCAAGTATTTTATGTGTAAAAAACTTGGGCAGAGAAGCAGAGAGAGGCTTCTCAGATTTCTGGAGATTACTTAAAATCCAATCTATGCTTGGCCTTACAGGAGGCGTTTTAAGCATCTTTTCTAGCTCCAATCTGAAGGGGACTTGGAATTTCTGAAATGTACCCTGTCACTGCTAAGCTGTGACAAAGCTGCAGCCGAGCACTCTGAGCCATCTCTCCCTGGGCAGCTCTGACCAGGGTGGTGCCTGTGTCCTGCCTTGCTCAGGGGTCATTATTCCCTGCCAAGTAAGCACTGCCCCTTGCTCCCCTGTACAATTCTACATCCAGTTTCAAGCAGATGTTTCTCTCCACATTCCCATGCCCAGCCACAGAAGGGGAGTGAGAGAACAAGGTTAACCTATTTCATCTCCTACAACCCCCAGTGTGGAAAACTGAGGTCCACACAGTGAAAAATACCTAAACCAACTCCTCCTTCTGGCAGTTAGTCATCTCTGATTCCATTTCTTCTATCTTATCTTGAATGGGTGGAGAAAGACATCACACCAAGGGTTATAGCTGAGATGCACTGAAATCAAACCCTGCAATGCAATGACCTCATGGGGTGTGGATGGTGGCACAGCACATCCCACACTGGGCAGGGTGAGCCCTTTGACCTTTGGGTGAGAATCAGCTGTGCTGATTAGTTGGAGAAAACATTCAGCAGATGGGCCCTTCTTAATCTTCTGCTACACACTCGAGTACAGCCAGATAACAGCACTCACTGTAGCTTTGGCAAGGCAGTCCCTCAGAAGCAGAAACAAAAGGCCTTTCTTTGACGTGCTGTGGGTTTTCCCAGTAGTTTTTTTTCCCCAGTTTCCCCCCTGTTGCTCCTTCAGTCCATCAGATGTGTGTCCCCTCTCTCCACACCTCTCTAAGATTTTGGAATGGTTAAAATGCATGCCATGAGCACGGTGGCTCTCAGGTAGGACTGGGAACTACTCCACAGAGTAATGAGCATTTAAATCACTGTGTCTGATGGTTTAACTCCTGAAAGCAGATTACCAGCTTCCCAGTGCATGCACTGCATGGCTTTGAAACATCAGTGGCACAAAAGGTTTTATTCTTTGCTTCTTTGCCTCTTTGTTGACATGAAACAAATAAACGTTTCCATTGTTGGCAGCATCGGTAACGAAGGCATCAGTAGCCACAGTGCTGAAGAGCTGTCCAACCCAAATCCCAGCCCGGTGTCTTCAGAGGGGACGGGACAGAGCGCTGCCTGGCAAGAGCAGGGAGGACAGACAGACCCTGGTTTCTCAGAGCAGCCTGCTGCAGCTCGGCAGGGCAGCCCGGCTGTCCTGGTGCCCATCACGGACGGTGCCGGCGAAGGCAGCAGCAGCGAGCAATTACACCGCTCAGAGAGCAGCGCGGCACAGCCGGCCCCGGGCAACCACAGACCGCAGGGATTATTCGCGCCCGCCGGGCCTGTGGACAGCTCGGCTGCCCCCTCTACCAAAACCGGTGAGAACGAGCCCAGAACATCACACCTGGAGCCCCAAATCGCACATCTGGAGCCCAGAACCTCACACCTGGAGCCCAGAACCGCACACCCGGAGCCCCAAATCGCACATCTGGAGCCCAGAACCTCACACCTGGAGCCCAGAACCGCACACCCGGAGCCCCAAACCGCACCCCCGGAGCCTCAAATCGCACACCTGGAGCCCAGACCCTCACACCTGGAGCCCAGAACCGCACACCTGGAGCCCAGAATCTCACACCTGGAACCCAGAACCTCACACCTGGAGCCCAGAGCCGCACACCCGGAGCCCCAAATCTCACACCTGGAGCCCCAAATCGCACACACAACCAAACAAATCTCACACCTGGAACCCAGAACCTCACACCTGGAGCCCAGAGCCGCACATCCGGAGCCTCAAATCTCACACCCAGAGCCCCAAATCGCACATCTAGAGCCCAGAACCGCACATCCGGAGCCCCAAATCGCACACCTGGAACCCAGAATCTCACCCCCGGAGCCCCAAATCGCACATCCAGAGCCCCGAACCTCACCCCCGGCGCCCAGCCCTGCGGCAGCCCTGGCAGAGATGCAAGGAGCCACACAAAGGAGTTGGAGTGAATTAGGCTCGCTGCGGCAGGATGAGCAGCTGGGTGGCAGGAGGGAGCCACATGTCAGCACGACTCCCCAGGGTAAAGCAGCAGATTATTTCACTGCTCAGGAGGCCGAGCAGGAGCGAGGAGTTTGGGAAGTAGGTCAGCTGCAGGCAGTAATGCAGCAAGGTAGACAGAACACAGATGGTGGAGAGGGTCTGCTGATGGAAAAGGAAACCTTAATCCCAAATTATCCAGCAACAGGAGGCTCAGACAGTGAAAAATTTGGAGCGATTGAGAATGCTCAGGGCTTCACTGAGATCTGTAATCTACAGATGGGGGCTGAAGCAACAGCTAAAGGCAATGAGGCAAATCCAGCTCCATCTGGAAGCAAAAGGAAGCAATCAGAACCCTGCACTTTAATGTCAGAGTTGCCTTCTAGCCCTCCAAATCTCCTCCTGGTAGCACAGCCTGAAGAGCCTTCGAGGGAAGCTGTGCCTGGAAATGGCTCTCAAGATCCACTGAGGAGCAAAGCAGTGAAAACAGCCCCTGAAATAAACAAACCCCCTTTTCAAAGAGAGCTTCAAAAGGAGGATGAGCTTGTTAGTGCTGAGCATTTCAGTGTGCCTTTATCATTTGAGAGAGGGGAAGAAGAAAAATCAGCTGTCACAACTGAAAGCCCGAAAGAAGCCAATAGCAATGAAATTATAAAAGCTGATGATGTGTCTAGAGAAAGCACCACACTTTCTGAAACAGAAAGCATTATCAGTCCCACCAAGGAACATTCACTGATAGATAAAAGATTATTACTGGAAGAATATGCATTAAATACTTCTTTGAGCAGCTCCACAGAGCTGTATCAAAAAGAAACGGGGGTGGATGTAACAGGAAGAAAAAATGGAATCAGAACAGAGGATACACAAGTGTCAGAAACCAGTGAATTACCTGAGGGCTCAAGTGTGGCAGGAAAACAACCACTGAGCTCTGTTAGTAACCACCACCAGGACATGGAAAATACCCACTTGGAACAAATTCCTGAAAAATTCAGTCTTTGTGAAAACTCTTCAACAGGTGACCTGGGGGAAGAAGGTGGGGGAAAGCCTCTGAATTTAGACAGTAATTTAAAATTATCCAAAGGCAATTCACAGTCTCCTGGTTGTGAACCTGAACAACAAATGAGCAAAGAGAAAGCAGCTGCCCCAGATGAGCTGGAGAACAAGCTGGTGGCCTCACCACAGCTGGCAAGGGAGGAATGCCCACGGAGTTTTGATTGCTTTAACACTCAGGCAGAAGGCAAAACTTGGGACCAGTCAGGCTGTAACAGGGCTGAAAAGGTTTGTTTAGATGGTGCACACAGTTCACTGCTCCTCCACCCTGGGAACAGTCATATTAAGCAGAGTAAGCAGAATGAGTCCTGGGAAAAGGCTTTTGCTGGAGAAACTGTGTTGGAATCTGAACACAAAGCTGAGAGTCAAGAAAAGCCTGAGAGCTCCAGCAAGTCAGGAGAAAGTGCAAAAATGCCCAAACTAAAACTCGATCTCCAGGGCTTAGATGAGTTGGCAGAGACTACGGGACAAACCAAGGAGGCCTCACAGGCTCTGGAAACCAAAGAACAGAAGAGTCACATCACTGAAGCTCCTCACAGAGATCCAGAGCAGGAACCTGCAGCTGCACACAGCAGTGCCGGGGATGGCAGTCAAAAGGAGTGTATTCAACAAGAGAAGCACCAAACTGCAGTGAAAAGTTCCGTGGAGGACAAAGATTTGGCTGGGAAAAGCCAATGCAAATTGGATGTGCAAGCTCAGCTGGAGCGAGTGGCTGCAGAAAGTCACAGAAATACACAGATGGCTCGTTCAGAGCCCCCCAAAACTGCAGTGGGCACTTCAGGACTTACTGATCACCAAGTTCACGTGGAGCAGGGGGGTGAGAGCCACAGCTGCCCCTCTGAGAGGGACACGTGCAGCTCTTCCGAGGCCCTGGAGCGCGGTGTCCCAGAGGTGCAGGCAAACAGAGGTGTTCCAACAGCTCCTCCCCAGGCACAGCACACACAGCTCTGTGCTGCTGCAGACAGTGGCTGGAGTTCAGCTGCAGGACAGCAGGAGCACCAAAGCAGCCTGACAGCTGTCAGGAGAGCAGAGGAGCAGGAGCACAAAGCAAGGGCACTACAACCGGAGTGGCCACTGGACCGAGACAATCACAGCCACATATCGCAAATACCGCTGGGCATTTCAAACACTGACAAACACTCTTCTGTGCCGGGGCCAGCACTGCCCCAGCGTGGCTCTGACAGGCCAAAAGAACAGGCCAGGGATGACAGCAGCACCGAGGGTGTGAGCAGACACGGGCAAAACACTCCGGGTGTGACCGCGCTTAATTCGCGAGACTGCAACGAGCACAACAAAACCCATCTCAAGGCAGAGGAAAAGTGCTGCAGCAAGCAAAACTCGAGCGAGCCCCAGCAGGGTGGTAATTCTTTGATCTCAGCGAGGCAGCATGAAGCAGCATGTCAGAGAGACACGTTCTGTGAAGAGCTTGGAAAGAATGAGCAGCCGGGCAGCGTGTGCAGGAGAGAGGATAACGCTGGTGAGAGCTGTGCTGCTGCCATGAACACTCTTCCAGGGACACAGGATTCAGCAAGTGCCACTAACAGAGCACAGGCTGTGCCAAGTGATACAGAAATAGCACATACTTGTGATAATTCTGAGAAAAATGATCCCCAAATACCTCATTCAGAGACGCAAAGGAAAATGCCATTAATGGCAAAAATCTCAGAAAATACTCTGACTGCTGATGGGGGAGTCATCCAGAAAGATGGGAACATGGAGATGAGCTGTGAGGACAGTGCTTCTGTCACAGAAACAGGCAATATAAAGCCTGATGCAAGTCCAGGGGCACAAGGCTCTCCTTCACCTTCACAGGCACACAGGGAAGTAATTCCCACTGATAACTCACATAAATCCAGCTGCCCTCACAATGCAACAGAGCAGCCTGGTTATTGTCGAGCAGATGTTACAGCCCTCTCTGCCCAGACCTCTGCACTCAGCCATCTCAGCCAGCAACCTGGAAACAACACAGACAAGGGTACTGCAGGGGAATCACTAATTAATGACCTGGAAGTTGTAGCATCCCCAAACACCTTAGAAGGCAACTCTAATTTGCAAGGTCCCCCAGGTCCTCAGGTGTCAGCACCCTTAGGTTTGTCACCGAGGGTAAGCACAGGTAGAGCAGCAAATTCAGAAAACAGCTCTGCCAGGAATACTTGTGTGAGTGAAAAAGACTGTCCAGACCAAAGTTTTCAGGGTGATGGAGACAGGAGTTTTACCCAGCCAGAGACTCTGAACGTAGGGCAGAGAACTGGAAACTTATCACACTTCAGTTCTGAGAAGCTGAAGAAAGAGATCTCTGCAATTAAATCCAAAAAAACAAAAAGTGAGCTAAACTTCAAAGAACAACAAAGTGACAGTTCAGCAGAGTCTCTGTTAGCACTCCCTACTCCAGAAGAGAAGCTGCTGAGCCTTTCATCATCACAAGAAGGCTGTAATGAGGAAATTGCAACCAATATCTGCGTAGATGACAAGTACAGTGAGATCTTAGAGAAACCTGGGAATTCAGAAAAAATGGAAGAGCTTTCAAAAGAGAATAATAACATAACCAGGGCAGACATCAGTGTTTCTGAGCAGTCTGCAGAGAACTCTGGAAGGGAGCATGAGGCTCTGACTTGCAGCTCTCTGGACATTGGCTCCAGCATCCCAGACTTCAGGGAGCACATCAGCCAGATTTTTAAAAAAACCGTCCACGGCACACTGAGTGCTGAATTACCCCAGCTTTTGTCTGAAAACCATGCAGGCTTCAAGCAGAGTCCAGTGGCCAAGGACACAGCAGAACTCTGTGGTGCTGAGAACTTTTCAGAACCAAACCAGGTGGGCAAAGGAGCTCCCGAGGGCACCTCAGAAGCAGAGGGGCGAGAGTTGCCTTTAGCTACTGAGGCTTCCTGCAAAGCTGCCGAGGGCAAACCTCTGCAAGGAGAAAACACAGTGGCAGAGCTGCCACCAGCAAGTCTCCAGGACATTGAGGGAAGCAGGCAGCCCTCTGGCTGTTCAGAAGTGGTCCCTAGCTTGGATGGCGCTCCGGAAAACCCGCAGAAGCCAGGCGAGCCCCCGGAGAGCTGTGAGATGGAAGGAGGGGAAGGCATGTGTGCTGGTGGTGTTGAGCCTGAATCACTAATAAGCTTAGAGATAAAGAAGCAAGGAGCAGCTTCATCTGATGGGGCAGCAGCTGAGAACTTGCCTGTGTGTTCTGACAGCCAGCAGCAAGCCACGGGAGCTGTTATCTCTGCAGGCCATGTACAGAGCGGGGACGTAGAAGATGCTGCTGCCACAGAGGGAAATAACTTAATTACAGAGTGCAGTGCAGAACCAGTTTCCTCTGAAGAGGATGTAAGTCTTCCTGCTGAACAGTGCCAGGATCCTAAGCCAAATGAACAGGAGAAAAGTGACTACGGTGACCCAGACATTGCCAGGAGCATCCCTGACATGGCAGCTTCAACTCTTGTCCCGGGAGGATCTTACACTCATGAAAAATTGCCAGACAACTTCACTGTGTCACCTGAGGGAAATCAGGAGACACAAGTTCACAGCAATTTTGTGCACGACATCAGGTCTCAGAATGACATGCAGAGGATACAGGACGAAGCAGCAAATAGGAAACGCTTGGAAACATCAGCAAATTCTCAAGATGCACAGCAAGAAAAGAAAGTGACCATGCATGGGTTAATAGATTACTTAAAAACTGAAGTAAGCCAGGATGATTGCTTGCAAGCTGACTGTGAAGTAGAATCTGGCAGTGACACAGTGTTAAGCACGGCAAGGACAGGTAACCAAAAAAGTGCAGACGTCCCCGAAACTGGTACTGCAAGGATGTTAGTCACTGCTGAGGGAGACTTAGCTGTAAACACGAGCACTGAAGAGCAGGAGGCAGACCTGCACAAAACCCACTCTCCAGCCCTCCCTGGGATGGAGCAGGGCGAGCGTTCTGCACGTGCAGATCTCGCTGCTGCTGAAAATCAGCCGAGCACGATGAATTCAGAGCAGGAAAGCTCCCTCCAGGACACCAAAGGAAAGCTATCACTGCCTGCATTAACTGAGCCTAAGAACCTTGACCTCAGTGAACTGCAAGACGTGGCTGTGGCAGGATTACCCACTGAAAGGTATTTACTTTGAATTACTACGTGAAATGGTTGGCAGGAGCCCGGGGCTGGAGAGGGGTGCAATTTTCCAGGCAGGTGCCCGTTGTCTGGGTGGTTTGGGAGGGCACGTCCCTTGCTCTGTTCTTAACTCCATATTAAATATATGTTGCTTCTGAATGTGGATTACGTGAGGAAAAAAAAATATTTGTAACTTCTAAATGTGGATTACATGAGGAAAAAAAAAATATTTGTAAGGACAGAGAGGTCCTGAAAGCTGAAAAGGACAATTCTGAGCTGTTCCCTCTGCTGGGCCAGATTCCTGTCCTGACCTGTGTGGATTTGCTTGGATTTGTTTCCCAGCGTTCACACCTTAACCTGAAGTCATAACCTGAAGTCAGGCACACAAATTGCACTTCCTAGCCTTAAGTTAGGAGACTTTTGCCTCAGTTTTGGTGACCCAGTTAAATGAGACCTGCAGCATTCACATGGTGGAGTGCAGTGTTTAAAAACAAGCCCACAGAGTAACCCAATTACTCACAGTTAGTTGTCTGGGCCTCCCTCTTATCCTCCTGTACAATATAATTGCACTGACAGTGCCTTTGATCACCGTGTTATTCAGTGTTTGTAATGACATGGAGTTGTTTCAGATGTGAATTCTTCTAAGCTGGGACTTGTAGAGCCTCAGAGTTGCTTTCTTGGTTTTATTTCTTTTTATTTTCCAAATCTAGCAGTAACTGCTTTAATAAAGTTAAGACTTTTTTATTTATTTTCTTTTTTAGTGAGCTTCTGCTTTGCTGTTTGAATTCCTAGTCTGATGTGCAGTTAATTCAGGATAATTATGATCTTAGAACAGGTGATTTCCCTTTATCTAGTCCTGTCACTGCTTCCTCTGTAACCTCAGCAACTTCCTTGCACACAGTCCCTCTCTCTTCTCTATCAGAGGGGGCAGTGATGGCTGAGACAACAGCAGAGCACAGGGCTACAGGGAAAAGGTAAATTATATCAGACAATACCAAGGAATGGTCTGCAGAGATGGAATCTTTCCAAGCAATCCCAAAAAACATAGGTGGCACCAACTGACCAATGAGGGGAAATGTTCCAGTGCCACATTCCTTGAAGGCTGAGGGGATAGAACCATATTGTGAGTGAAAAATACCTGGAGTGTTTCAGTTGTGAGAATGTGGGGGAGTCTGGGATGGAGGCTGAATGTCAGCTAATTGTGTGAGCAGAATGTACATTAGAAAAATATTACAAGTGTTGGAAAGCAGGACAGCTGTATGACTTTCTCTTGAAGGATCTGTCTATAAACTGACAAGGAAATTAGACCCTGTTATTTCTCTTGAGGTCCTTTCTTTTTTAAAGCTTTAAAAAATCTCTTTTAAAGCTTCCCTTTATATGGTGGGAAGCTTCCCAGCGGGTAGCTTTGAAATTCCCAAACAAATTGCTGGCCTGGGCTGGCTCAGGAGCCATAAGGGACTCTGGGCAGTGCATGTGTCTGTGCATGTGTTTCATATCAGGGTGGGTATCATACTTTAAATAAATACCTGTGGCAAGCAGGGCAGGGCTCCTGAAACAGCTGCTGACAATTCACAGAGTGGTTGCTTAATGCTTGCATGTGCTTCAAGAATTCATTATCACCTGTTTTTCCAGCGTGAGGGTTTGCATCCACAGGCAGCTGCTCCTCGTGGACTGTGGCTCTCCAAGAGGCTGAAACACTGGGGACTCTCAGAGGGACAGAGCTGCTATTGTCAGGCTCATTTTTAGAGCAATATGCATTTATAACACAAAAAAAGAAGCAGAGACCATTATCTGAGCTGGCTGGTGAGTCTTCATCAGGTCCAAGACACTGACCAATCCAGTTCTCCTCTGAGATTAAAACTGGGTTTGTATCATTAAATTTCAAGGTGTATTCCATATGCTGTGTACGTCAGCCACAAAGTTTTAAGTGCTCTGCAGTGGTTTATTGCCCTGACATTCTCACAGAGGATAAACTATTACAGCCATGCAAAATGAGGTGCAGGTTTCTAAGAGCTGACTGTGAGGATATGGACCTGCCATAAAAAACTCCAGGGAGAAAGATTTCTCCCCAGCTCTTAAAATAAATATCAATAAGAAGGAAATTATTTTAAAGAGAAATAAATAGTTCTGAGAACCATTCAGAACCTTCTTATTGAGAAGGAGAAGGTTCTGAATTGTTTCAGCTTTGTTTTCTTCCCTCTCTTAGAGGATCCCTTGTTGAAACCCCACTGACCTGTGTGTGTGGGGGCAAAGTTGTGTGATCTGACTCTTAAACCCTTGTTAGGATTTCTTCCTGGAGAGGAAATAGAGCAATTTCTTCCTTTGTGGCTGTGCCCTGGGAGGATTCTGGTCCTGGGATGAGCAGTGAGTCCAAGCACTGCCTGCAGTGGTTTCTGCCCCCACCTCCTTTAGGAGTGGGACTCTGATCAGGTGCTGAGGAGAGAGAGCCCTTTATGTCTGCAGGCAATGGTACAGCACCAACCACTTCCCTTCCAATCCTCAGAGAAAAGGACATTTTTGGGAAGGAGATTGTGGCTGAAACCACACTTTCTTGTGGAAATACAGCTAATAGCAGAATCAGGGAAGGGCTGGATTTTGGCAAATCTGTCTGTCAGCACTGAAAAAGACTGAAAAAAACCCCAACTTGTTTTGATGTTTTTAACTCTCTTTACCAAGTCATCAACAGAAAACCTGTTCTGAATGGCCATATTTGGGCATCAAAATGTCACTCTTCCCACTTACTGGGCATCCATTTGTTTCATTTTTCTGTCTGAGATTTACTTGGAAAGGAAGAACAGGCTTGAGTTGTTATTTTTTGTTTTTCCCCTTTTGCAATGGACACCCACAGATGTGTAGTGTAACCCACACATCTTCTTTCTTTTATGGAGGGAGAATGGAGGTTCCTGTGCACAGAGGGAGTCCTTCTGAATACTCCTGAAATGCTCCTGTTTGCACCATGGACAGATACTGAGCAGAATGTGGAATAAAGCTGGAAATTATGGCAAAATGCTGAGGATGTTTAGAAATGGGGTGGATTTCTTGATGACTTGTAATTGAACTGGCTGGCACATGCAAGCTGCCATTGTCTGGGAAAAGGCACTGAGGGAGCCCTTTGGAGGGCAGGCTGTGAAGCCACTCCCAGGTGTGCAGGTACAGAGGACACACTGCATTGCTGCCTGCTCTGCTGGTTTGCTGCAGGCTCTCAGAGATGCTCAGGGCTCAGCTGGGGCCAGGTTTGCACTCGGAGCACTGCAAGCAGTGAGTGACAGCCATGCTCTTAGAGAGAATGCAGAGTTCTGTGCACTGACTGCCATCACTTCTCAATCAAAACAATATTTTTACATGGGAAGGGCATGGCAGCAGCTGGAGTCAGCAAAACTACTTGGAAAACATTCCTTATTCCACACAGGTCAGACAAGATCTCTAAAGTTGGTCCAGACATATCTTTGGATTTGCTTCATTCTTTTTTCTTGCCATCAAAAATTGGCAAGTTCAGCAACTCCAAAAAGAATGTTCACTCCTTAGTAAATATGTCTTGGTCTTTTTATTTTTTAATTTTTTGTCTGTGTGACAAATACAGTATTAAATATTGTAACAGTTTTGCTGGATGAGGTGGGGAATGTAGAACTGCTTTTGAGATCAGGCAAGTGGGTTTTGAGCACTAAGGCTTTGTGTTGTTAGCATCTGAAAACAAGAGTTTGGAGTTAAAAGGAAACTTGTCAAAACACTGATTATGCAGCTCTTTATTTCCCTGTTTTTTAACTTCAAAATCGATTCAGGTGTGTAGCATCCCAGGATCACAAAGCAAAGGGAAAAATAGCTGGAGGTGATTTACACATAAATGAAATGCATGAAATGAATTGGGTTATTTATCTCTCCTGCCCTTCTTCCTTTGTTTCTAAATTCTTTCTCTTTATTTTCCTCCCTTCTTACTGTCATTGTTATCCTCAGTAGGTGCAGCTCTAAGTGTGCCTTTGGAGGTTCCTGCAGTCCTGACCTAAATTAACAGGGTGGGCAGTTCTGTGGGAATTTCATCTGTGTGAAGTCCGAGATGTTTAATTTTGGCATTTTTCCACTCACAGAAGAGTATAATTAAGATAACTTTGCTCTTACCCAACAGACATCTCCCATTGCTTTCTAGGAAGTGAAGGGGAGTTTTGCCAACTCCTCTCATTAATTCCACTGACCGAGCTGACCTCTGGTGTGGGCAGCATCTAAGCATTTATGAAATTTGTAAAGCATTTATGAAATTTGTAAAGCATTTATGAAATCTGTAAGGTATTTACAAAATCCTGGTTGGATAGTGTGCCCTGTTGTACTCAAAACACACTCCAGTGAAAAACCAGGTGTGTGAGACCATAGCACACATTGATAAGGTAGGTATTGACAAGGATGGGTGACACATAAGCTGCTGCTTTCACACATCCTTCTGTGTTTCTCAAGACATTGCATTTATTCCATCAAATACAGGCATTTGCTAAGGAAATCCAGCATGGACACTGCCATTCTTTGTCCAATGTCTGGACAGGAAGTTTAGCATCATTTTTTGTCTTCTTTCCTCATTAAATAAAAATTACTTTCAAATTATCTTTTTTTTTTCCTAATTAGATTTCCCCAGATGTATTTTTCAACCTTGCTTCTTCCAAGTAACCTGCCTGATTTCTCAAAATCATTTCTGCATCTTACAGATCCCCTGTTCTCTCTGTTCCAACACAATCTCTTCTGGCTTCTTGGAAAATCAGATACCATGGAGCTTGTTCCATGGTTCCTGTTTCTAATAGAATATGCAAAGTAGGATTAGCCCAGCTTTGAATCTGCTGGAGGACAGCTCTGAAAACAGCAATTACAGACACAGGAATGTGTCTGAAGAGCTAGAACTCCATAGTTCTTGCATTACCCATGTCTTTCTGGTTTTCCTCCTATCTTTAATGTTGATTCTCTGGAGCCTATCTTATCAATACTGGTCCAGGTGTGTGGAAATCCACAGATGCAGTGCTAATAAAAAGAGAGGAATTTTTAGTCATTGCAATTCCTTAACATTTGAGTACCCTGGAAAAATAAAAAGCTGTTATATGGCTCTGTTTGGGCCTGTTCATCAACAGTCACAGGTTAATTCTTACAGTGGAGTGAGAAGTTCTTCCTCCAACTGCAGAAATGGTAACTGCTGCAACCAAAGGTGTAATTGCTCTGGGTGCTGAGGTCCCTGTGCAATGCTGATTGCCACCATTCCCTGCTGGGGAAGGAGCAGCCCTGGGATGTCATGGTAATCTCCTTGCTGGAATGTGCTGGCACCTCCTCTTTGTTCAGCCAGGCTTAATCCTTCCTCTTCCCACTGCCCCTCTTTGGTATCCACCATCCTCAGTAGAACAGCAGCTGTCCAAAAGTGCCCCAGGACTCCACGAGGTTGTTTCCAATTTAATTTCACTAATTGACTTTCTCTCCCCCTTGGTACATTCCTTTCAGGACAGCTGTGTGAGAGGCTGCAGCCTGTCCCTGAAGGGGGTAAAGGCTGGCCCCAGATCCCTGCTCCACTGAAGTGATCCCAGCAAAGGGCCCTGAGCCTCTGGCAGATCAGCCAGGGAGAATTCTGCCCTGTCCTGTCCCTTTTCCACCCAGACCATCCTACAAGCACTGCACCCAGAGCTGTCCTGCTCTGCTTTAATAAGAGAGGTGTCTCGTTGTTTCAAATGATAATAAAATTAGGGAAGACAGGCTGGATGTAGACAAGTAGGATTTCAGTGATTCATTGGCCTGGTGTTCCCCAGCCTCCCCAACCTGTCAATCTTGGCTTCTCCTGGTCCATGGTGCTCTGAAAAACACAGAGCATGTGCTTCATGAAACTCATCAAAGTGCTTTTTAAAAATTCTTCTCCAGACTGTTTTTCCTAGCTGCTTTGGCTAATGAAACACAAACAGTGTAATCAATAAAGCCTTTTATTTCTTTTTTTTAAGCCACTCAAGGGCTTATGTAAAATCTTTGGAATTTGTAGCCATGATAACATTGTTATGCTCTCCTAGCTGATAGAAATATCAAAGCCAGCTAAGAATAACTCTGCAGCAGACAGAGAAGATTGGATTTGTTTCCTGGAATGGAAGCAAAAAGCATGAATACATTGCTCAGTTACTAACAACTAAGGAAAAAAATAAATAGACACTTAAAACTTCCATTTCCCCTTCCTAACAATGTCATTAAATGACTCAGATTGTAGAGTTATTTTTGCTGAATATTTAAAAGTTTTTCCACATCTTATCTTTTTTTCTTTATTTTTGAATGTCGTGATGGTACATGAAACTTACATCTACCATTCTCCAAATCTTGTTCTTCTGGTAGAAACTCCAAATAAACTTGGTTTGCTAGAGAAGTTACCATTGGAATTTGTGAGGCTTTGAGTCTAGCCTAGGGTTTTCTAAAAACCAATCTTACTTAATTGGAAATTTGCAAAATGGGCAGTTTCCCGTCACTTTCATCCTTCAAGATGCAATGGGTTAACATTAAACTTCCCTCTAGATTAAGGTGAAAATCTGGGAGTTTAGAGACAGCCATCCCAAAGCCTTGCCAGTAAAAATTGCTGGGAAATGCACAACCTAATTTTCAGCCACCACAAATGATGCTTGTGGGCAATTTGTATGTGGAAAGTAGTGGAAATATAAAGTTCAGGTGTTTGTTTCAGACGTGGCTCTGCATCTCAGCCAGGCTGCTCTGCAGTTAATTGGGTCTGTGGTTTTGCTGAGTGAATGGCTGTGAACCTCTGGGTAGGAAATGCAAACAAGAAACTCCTCTTTTATTCTAAACTGAAGTACACTTACACGGATTTGTTGCAGAAGGGTCTTTAAATGGGCAACGAATTTTCACAAAGAACAATTTAAAATCTCACGTGTACATTGTTCACAAGGGCATGAAAGTGACAGGTCAAGGGAAAACAGCTTTAAAATGAAAGGGGGCAGGGTTAGACTGGATACAGGGAAGGAATTCTTCCCTGGGAGGCACTGGCACAGGTTTTCCAGAAAAACTGTGGCTGCCCCTGGATCCCTGGCAGTGTCCAAGGCCAGGCTGGACAGGGCTTGGAGCAACCTGGGACAGTGGAAGGTGTCCCTGCCCATGGCAGGGGGTGGGAACAAGATGAGCTTTAATGTCCCTTCCAGCCCAAACCATCCTGTGATTTTTCTACACTTTTCAAGGTGTCCCCCCTGTATGTGCCACCCTGATGCTTTCTGGACTTCCCCTGGCAGCCAGGGAAGTGCCTGGCACTGTCACAGCCATCCTGAGGGACATCTCCTGCTCCCAGTCCCTCCATCAGCCTCTCCCACTCCAGCTGTGGCCTCTGCAAATCTTTTTGCAAAAGATCTGCCCCAGCCAGCCTGGCCCTGCTGCACCCTGACAGCCACCCCTGCTGGCAGGGGGCTCATTCTTGTTTCCCTCTGCTTTTGTTGGTTCCCTCTGCCCTCCCCAGCCTTGTGCTGGGGCACACCCGGGCAGTTTCAGCCTGCCAGGCTCCCAGGGCTCCGCAGGGGACACAACTGGGAATGTTTCTGGGTCCAAGGGGGCTGAGATGGCTCTGCAGGAAGTCAAAGTGTTTGGCACAGCAAAAGGCTGAGGAATAATCAGGGAGAGGTGTGTTGCTGGAGAAAAATGACCATTTATTCCAAAAAATGCTCGATTTGGTTCTGCTTGCAGGAACGTGGCTTTGTCTGTGGCCACGGCTTTGGGCCAGGCTGAAGGGCTGCTTGCAAAGAAAATAAAAGTTTATTTTAATGAATCTTCTTCATTCCAGGGTTTCCCTCCCCCTCAGGGCAGTTATACCTGCAGAAGCTATTTGTGAAATGGCTTCCAGATGGCAAAAGAGGTTAATTTGCCCCAAAATGAGAGAGGGACTGGATCCTTGTACCTGTATCAAAAATCACAGTAAATTTTTCCATGGCTGGTTTCCTAGTGCTTGGGAAGCAGGATATGAGAGAGATGCTCTCCCCAGAAAGTTTCAGCTCTGAGGTTAATCTTGATTCTTTCTCTCAGACAGGCTCCCTGGTGCAACCAAGTGAGCTCTCCCCACACCATGCACAGTGAAAAGCCATGCCCTGCAGCCCAGATGATGCTGACAGTCTACATGTAGTTTTTCAGCATTTTAACCCATTACAGTATCTGATGTGGTGTCTGGGATCATCTGGTACAGTCCTGTATTTCCTGTTACAGGTATCTGAATTGTTAAAAGCAGCAATGAGCACTTTTAGAGGGGAAATCTCTGTCTTCTGCTTTCAGACTACGTGGGAAAGTTCTCCTCTAAAACAAAATTTACCGGAACAAAAATCTGTTGCTTCCTTTTGCTTACAGAAGATCAGTCAAGGGCTAGAAGTAGAAACAGTCCAAGAGTTAAAAAGATAAAAATTGATTAATATATTTTCCCCCTTGCAGCCCATTGAATTGATGCTTTGACAAGTCCACCAGGTATCATTACTGTACCTTAATATTAAAAGGAGATGCACAGCCCTGCTAGGGGCTGGACTGAGTTTCTGAACAAGAGGAAGTGTTTAGTTTTGTTACCCAACATGTGGCTGGCACCAAAACTGAAGAGTTTGGAGACATGGACTCAGCTGGAAACGAACTCAGCTAAACTGAGTCCCTGTAGCCCCAGCATTTAATCCGAAATATCTCCATTGCTCACCAAATGCCCAATCTACCAACCCTCTTGCTGTGGGACAGATATCATAAAGCTGATAGTTATTGTATGGCATGTTACAAACATGATAATGATCTCCTTGGGGAGAGACTCAATTAATTCCTCACTGCTGGCAGCTCGTTTATGCAATTTGGTGTATCCCCACGCAGACTTAATTACCTGTAAAGCCCTTCTTTTGTGTTGTAATAAACCCATAGGAAACCTAAGATATTAATAAGGCCAGGAAACTAATTAAAACTGCTCCATTTTCTTAGAGGTAAGGAAACCTGTAAGAAAACAGGTAAAAACCTATGGAAAGAAAGAAACTCATAAGAAAGCAGGAAAAGGAACTTATAAGAAGGCAGGTAAAGAAATCCATGAGAAAGCAGATAGAGAAAGAAGTTTAACCTATAAGAAGGCAGGTAAAGAAACCAGTGAGAAAACCTGGGTGACTTCAGGAGCTGGAATTTAACCCAACTATTGCTCTAGGATTAAAAATGATTTGGTTTAGATTTTTAAAAAAAAATCTTATCTGATTAGCTATAAACACATGATGCTTCAGTGAAAGCTGCATCCTGAAAACATTTTTAAAAGTTCCATTTAAAGTTGGGCAAAACACCATTCCTGCCGCCTGCAACTTACAAAGTTGCCAAACACCATCAATTAAGCCAGGCTCTTCTTAAGTGGCTTTTAAAACGTTGGGAGGTTATCTCTGTGTGCTTTAAGCATTACACACACCGTAATTTAATCTCTCCACATCCCCCTCCTCCAGCGGATGGAAACTCTCAGAAATTCCACCGTAAAACAGGAGAGAGGGGGGGAAAAAAATTAAAAAAAAAAAAAAGACAAGCCACGTGTGGGCCGTTTAGTGGCGCTGGG
>VZRX01022871.1:198019-220818 GCA_013398075.1 Notiomystis cincta
TGTGGCTCTTGCCCTGGTTTGTGGCTGGGTTTGGGGTTTCTGCTGGAGTGAGGAGGAGGCTCTGTGTGTGTTGTTTGCGCTGAGGAACTTCTGCTTCAGGTTTACTAACCGGGAGCTTCGGGAATTTGGGAACTTTGAAATCCTGCTCCGATGACATCAGGACGTGACCCAGAGCCCTTCCGAGGCTCTCAAAGCTGCTCCGCGGTGACGTGATGGGCTTTTTTTAATGGTTGACAGATATTGCAGCAAATATGCTTATTCATCCTGTGCAGCCGTGATTTATACTTCTGACACTTTTATGTGGCTTTCTGCCGCCCCTCTTTTAGCTTGCGAAGGAAGTAGTGCTGTAACACATGTTTCAGTCCCTTTAAGTATTTTACTCTAAAATAATTGTGTTTGTTTAATGTAGTAACTCACCCTAAGTTTTAATGCGACCACAGTAGAACACTCAGGAAAAAAAAAAAAAACAACCAAACAATTTCTATTTTATTGTTATAGCTGATCAATTCAGTGATCAGTCTGGGCACACGTTACAGAAATTAAGAGATTTTTAAGCCAGGAGGGTTGGGCGACAGAGGAAGTGCAAGCCCTCAGGTAATGTGGGACTAAACACCATCCCCTGCCAAGATAACTCCTCTATCTTGTCAGGGTTTCCACAGGCAGTGCCAGAAAAGAGCAGTTTCTGAGAATGCCTCTGCACGGTCCCGCACAACGTGGGGAGTTACCTGCAGGGGCTGCAGCTGCTGCACAGCTGGGCTCGCCTCCCGCAGGTGGGCATCGCCTTTCTTGTGTCGCTGGGATGGGATTGTGCAGGAAGGAGAAGGGATCCTGCCTTGGTGTACCTTTCTCATGCTGCTGGGATGGAGTTGTGCAGGAAGCAGAAGGGATCCTGCCTTGGTTTGCCTTTCCTGTGTCGCTGGGATGGAGTTGTGCAGGAGGAGAAGGGATCCTGCCTTGGTGTGCCTTTCCTGTGTCACTACGATGGGAATTTCGCAGGAAGGAGAAGGGATCCTGCCTTGGTTTGCCTTTCCTGTGTCACTACGATGGGAATTTCGCAGGAAGGAGAAGGGATCCTGCCTTGGTGTGCCTTTCCTGTGTCGCTGGGATGGAGTTGTGCGGGAGGAGAAGCGATTCCCGTGTTGCTGGAAGCACAGCCTTGTGCCCAGAGCTGGGCAGCCACGTGTTGCCCCCTGGGCTGTGGGCAGCAGGGATGAGGGCAGGTCCCTCCCTTGGGGACAGGTGTGACTCTGCTGCTGCCCCAGCCGGGCTGGGCTGGGCTGGGCTGGCTCTCCCCGGGCGCTCCAGGCACCATCACCGAGCTCCCAGACCTGTTCTGCTGATTCCTCGAGCCCGCGCAGAGGAGCCCCATGGAAATCTCGGGCTCCGGAAGAATTCCCCCAGGAGCCAGTTCTGGTATCTTGGTGACAGTGCCTTTTTTCCATACGTGTAGTTATGTTGCCGTGCTCTGGGCATCCAACTCGTGTCTCCCCCGTGTGACAGGGGTTTTATTTGCTTTTAATTAACACATGCCAGTACATCTCTTGGATACCTTCATTACTGTGTTTGCACAGCCACAGCTCAGCAGGACTCAGCCTGGGCCAGGCTGAGCCTAAATACAAAGTGCTGGTGCAAGGCACTTAAGGCATGGTTTCTTCTTCAGAGTATGGAATTCGAGAGATTTTTCCAAAATCACATATTTAAATGGCTAAGTAGGTCTTTTGTTGGGTTTACAAAAGGCAGTGTGTTTCCCAAAACTTGAACTTTTGACTGTGAGTGAGTTTTTAGCTGGTAAAAGTAAAACCTTGGCTATATCTAAGCACAGTGACCAGCAAAAGTGACCCCCAGTCATTGCTGGGTCTGAGCTCTTGCTGAGCTCTTCAGCTGTTGCTGGTGTATGGATGTGTCCTGTGGGGATGGATGTTCCCTTAGTTCCCTTGGGAAATAAAGCCACACTTTCCAGTTTAATCTTACAGTCTCATATTTTTCCTGAAATGCTGTTGATATTTAAAAGGGTTTTAAATCAATCCTTAAGTAGTAGTACAGGAAGGGGAAAAAAAAGAGGGGTTTGTTTGTTTGTTTCTAATGCTTTGCTTGTATCTTACGTAGCACTTCTGAGCTGTTCCCTAAACAAGTTTAGTTTTAGTTAGTGATACCTGTAATGTTGATTTCTAATATGAGAAATAACTTCTTACCTCCTTCTCTGCTGAATCATTGACAGGAATCCCAATAATCATGAAAATACTTTTACAGAACAGAAATACCAAAGATGCTTAGAGTTACTATAACAGGTTATTGTTGGATTTCCTAGACACCAAGTTTATTTCAGCGAATGTGGCTAATGTATGAGATAAGCTGGAAACTAAACTGTGAGAAGATAAAATAATGTTGTGAAGGAATTAATAAAATGGGTCACATTTTATGAGGGTATAGTGTGTTTGAGTGAATGAATTTGAAACTGATGTAGTTGCTGCTACATATTTTTCCCTTCCAAAGAATTGCAGTGTAAGAACTTAACAGAAATAGCAAATTCTCTCAATATTTTTCTGGGATTGATTAATATTTTTCCTTATGTATGGGCAGACTGAGGCTCAAAAAATTGACTCTTTGGCCCAAGATATTAGAAAACCAGGTATGAAATCCAGAGGATTTTGTTTGTCAGCCTTGCTGTACCCAGTGAGAACATCTTGTGTCCTGAAGAAAACAAACCAGTGGGTGATGAGAGCACGGAGAGCTCAGTGCTGCCTTATGGTTGTTAATGCCATTTTCCAGAGATTTCTGGAGCAGGATCCATAAATTTTGCTGTTATCTCATTAAAAGCAGCCAAATGTTCAGGACTGGGAGATAGCAGAGTTTGAAATGCTTATTGGTTTCCCTTGGAGTAAACTTGGAGCTATTGTTGACTGTTCAAAGGGAGCCACATCCAGCTCTCCTGATTGGAAAAATATGGACAGGGAGAAAATGCCAAGACCTGTAGCTGCCTTCTGTCTCCAGCACCAGTTTCAAAGTGTTTTATAACTTTCCTATGAATTTAGGGGTTTAAGGTCTGCATCTCAGGGATGTCAGGAGGACAGCAGCAAACAGACCCACCCGAGCACCCAGCTCTGGCTGCCTCTGTGGCCTCATGTGTCAAGTTGTGTCCCTGTAGGTATCTTCATTTTCTGCCTTGGTTTGAAACCTTCTTACATAGACTTGCTGTGCTTAAACAGAAGAAATTGCCCAGGTTTATGAAGTTATTTCTCATTTGTTCATTGATATTTAATGACTGCTGTGGGTCAGGCTTTGCCTGAAACTTGTTATTTGCATACCTGCCTTCTAACAGGGACTTGGAAAATCTCTTTTCAAGGCTAAGTAGAGGCCTTAAAAGTGAAATTGTGAAACTCAAGAGCCTGAGGACACTTGATGGGCAGTGTCTTTCTCTTGTGACACACTAATAACAGACTGAACCCCGTGCTCTTTGGGCTGAATTTAGTGTGCTCACTGCAGCTGTTGGTAAGCAACTGCTTGTTAAACTGTGAGGTATTTTCCTTTGCAAACTATTCCAGTCATGCTTGTCATAAGTAGAATTTGGAAGCAGTTTTATGTAGATCCTCTTCCAGGCTCGACCCAGAACTGAGGCAACAGAATGGAAAAAACTCGTGGCCTTTTTATGGAGCTCAGTTCTTGAAACAAATTTGCCTTAAAGGCTGGTGGCTGCAGAGGGCTAACAGCAGGGACCTGGTGGCAGGCACCTGGAGAGCCACAGGCAGTTGTGATGCCGGGAATGTCACTTGTGGAACTCGTTTGAGCAGCCCCTGGATGGCTTCATTGTTTGTGCAGCACAGAGCAGGGTGGCTTGGCAGGGAGCAGCTCTGCCATCACCTCCCCGAGCCTGAGTTTCAGGTTACTTTGTCCATAAACTATGAAAATCCCTGTCCAGGAGTTGGTTGTGCCGGAAACGTGAGTGCTGAGGAGCAAACACTTCTCACCAGATTGGGGCACAGCAGCTTCAGTTGCAGTTTGGGCTTGTGTTTCCAGGGAATAACCTTAGTGCTCTATCACAGCAAAAAGAAAACCTGCCCATCTCCTCAGTTTACTCATTACAGATGTAAAAAAGAAATTGTAAAGTGCTGTTGTCAAAAATCTACTTTCTAAACACTCACTTTAAGCCAAAGCAGAAGGGACAACTCAGTTTGTGTTCTATCTGCAACTCAGCAATGAATGAAAACCTTATGATAATAAGCCAGAGGACTTTAGAACCTGTAAACACCTTGGCTCAAAGTTCCCTACAACAGGCAGAGCCCTCAGGTGTGGTTAAACCAGACAACCTGTGGGCAGTTAATTGCTCAGAGTTGTAATTGTTTTTCCCACATGAACATGTTACAGAATCCTTTAGATAAAATATGTGGAGTGTGAGTACATTCAGATGGCAGCCTTCAGTCATTACCAGAATAACACTGACATTGTTACAGTAAAGTTTAATTGTTTGCTGTGTTTTTTGATTCAAAATTAAATTACAGTAGACAATCATCCCTGCTCTTTGGATTTGAAGTTAGATAAGGAAGTAATCATTTAAAGCTGAGTTCTCTGATTTAGACTTTTTTATTTATTACCTGAATTCACAAATGCTGAGTGGCAGTTTTGAGTTTGTGTACCTCAAATCTATCTGTGTACAGGACCAACCCGGTGTGTTCAGTGATGTATTTACTAAGCAGTACAGGAAGCAACATGGACAGAAGGGGTTCAGGGCAGTGTGAAACTGCATCAGCACTTTAAGGTCACACTTTATGGTTTACAAATAACTTGAGGATTTTGCTGAATTTTAGGGAAAACTTATGCTTCAGGGTCCTGATCTCTGTGTGGTCACATGGCAAAGTCAGGTTGAAGTAGGCAACAAAAATGTTTTCAGGGGTTTCCCATGGTTTGGTTCTCATAAAGACAAGCAAACCCCATATTTCAGCAAGGCTCCTTTCCTTACTGATTCAGCAGTATGTTTCCAAATTGTTTTCTTTAGTCGTGGCCTGCTGGTACTGTGCTTTTCCCAGGAATGGGACAAGGCTGGATGTTTCCCTGTGTGTGTTCTCCACAGCACCTTTGACTCTGTGTCCCCACTGATGAGCCCTCCCAGCTCAGGTGAAAACCAACATTGAGCTCCTTGTGTTTTATGTGGTTTCTGAGCCAGGAAATCTTGTAATTCCTCTCACTCAAACAGCAGCTCCATTTCTCGTTTGCTTTTCATAATCAGAAGCACAATGGGGTTCATTTGCTCTTGGATTGTACTGTCTCATTGCTCCTGCACTTGTGAGTCAGACCAAGATCCAGAGGCTTCAGTCCTGTGGGAACAAAAACAACTTAGATGAAAAATGCCAACTTTCTCTGCGTTCCCTAACACACAAGTTAGCTCATTCATGCTCAACTCCAGGGATTCAGATGGACAAACAACAGCAGTTCTCCCATAACTCAGACATCTAAGGCTGCCTTTCTTTCTGTCTTTTCTCTCCACAGCCCTCCTGGGCCAGGTGATGATAATCAGTTGGCCTCTCCCCTGGATCCCTGTGAGCATCCCTTAGCTGTGTGTGCAGCCTCTGGAAATGCTGGCCCCGAGGGAGCTGCTGAGCTGAGGTACTGTCCAGTGTGCCCTGGGCAGGGGCAGTGGCTGCCCTGGCGTGGGAGGGTGGAGGACCAGGAGCTCAGTGCTGGCTGAGGAGCTGCTGTCACCCTCCTTGGAGGGATGAATGTCTGCTGGGGCTGGTTGCTGGTGGGTTTGCTGAGTCTGCCTGTATCTGTCAGCAGAGATCTGTACCACAGTTTAAACCTCCCCTTGTCAAAACCTTCAAAAGAAGATGCTGGTTTTACCCTTCCCTGAGATTCTATCACTTCAGCACACAGACGGGTCATGACACGTGAAAGTGCAATATATGGCCTATATTTTTTAGTTGCTTATCTTTTTTTTATTAGTACAAGGTAACTAACCCTTGGAGCATTTTCTTTGAGAAGTTCTTTAACTTCTCAGTGTTGATTATAAAGCATTCATGTATCTCTGGTGGACTCTGGCCTTTTTGTCTGCCTTTGCTTGTACTGAGAAGGGAAACTGTTGCTTTATTTGTGCTGGTGGTAGTGGGGTTGTCAGGATCTTCGGGCATATAAACTTGTCTTAAAAATAGAGGAAGCCTTGTAGGGTGTGTGTACCCTTCAATCACCGGGAGCTCAGTGGAGTGTAAACATACACAGTATGTTTAAGCTAGCATTAAACTGGTTAGCTGAACTCACAATAATACACCATCAAAGGCACAAGGGACCTTGTGTGGTTTGCTCAATCCACCTTAAAAGCTGGGTGACTTTGCTGTTTAGCCCGTCCTGGTCTGCCACCAGTCCCCAAGCTGGTTAGTCACCAATGCTGGCTGAGGGAGTCTGTGAGAAACAAACTTTTTCCTACAGTCAGAGTAAGATGATCTAGAGAAGCTTACAGTGGGAAGCTAATGATGTGGATTTCTTCCAGTTCTTGTAAGTTTTTTTACTCAAAGAGTTGTGTTTCTGTTGTTTTTAACAAATGTAATTGGGTTACTGATGTTTTTTTGTGGATTCAGTTTTTTTCTTGCTAATGGATTGTTGGCCATAGTAGTGAGGCAGTTAGAAAAGAGGGAGCATTAATTGAGGTGGAGCTGTGAACTGCTTTCTGAATGTGGTGGCATGAAAAAAGACTAACACCAAAAGTGCCAGAAAGATTTGTATATGGTCTTTGGACTACAGTCTGGAACAGAAGATTGTGTGCCCTTGGGGTGATAATTTGCAGTTTGCAGGGAAAAAGGCACACAAGCTGTCTATGATTAAACATTTAGGGAGAGCAGTCTCAGAATGTTTTAATTCACTGTTTCTTGTAAACTTCATGAATTCACTCTGTTTGCATTCTCCTCTGAATCTGGAATTTCGAGTTAATTATATTATACCTTCTCTTTTGATCTGCTTCCTAACTTGTGCCTTTAAAATGTTTTATTGTTCGTGTCTGAAGGTTCTCTTGGGGTTCCTTGCTCCCTCCCAGTTGCACAGGCCACGCTGGTGCTGAGCTGTGGTTGCCCCATCCAGGGTGGCTGAGCCCAGTAGGGGTAAGGGCACACAGGCTCTGCAGCAGCCACAGGATCTGGCTGTTGTTTCCAAATCCTGACCTGGAAGGAGTGGCAAGGATTTTTGCAAGGGTTCAGCTGTAAAAAGTTACAAGCCAGGGGTATTTCAGGTGGTGGTTTTCCAGTTCCTGAAACGGAGGAAACTGACTGAGAAATACACTGTGGTCAGCTGCAGTGAAGCTGGCTGTGAGTGGTTCTTTTGGGTTTGTTGGTTTTAACTCTTTGTTTTTTTAAATGCTGCACAAGTTAACTCTTGTCAGTGTTGTTTGTTTTTCTTTCTCCTTTGTTTTGCATCTGTGTGTAGCCTTGGATATAGAAGCCTACCTGTTCTCCTTCACTTGTCTTCTCTGTCAGCCTTGCAGAGGGGTTTCCTGCTGTCCCAGCAGTCGAAAACCCAGAGGCTGCCACTGTGCCCACCCCCAGGTGGCAGCTGGCTGGCAGAAGAGGGGTTAAATCAATGCAGCTTCTCCCCTGCTTCAGCTCCTGTGTGTTCAGTCATGGTGCAGCTCCTCCTGCAGCAGCAGCTCTGCTGGCTTCCCTGGGCTTTGGTCCTGAACTGATAACAACCTAATGTTGGTGGCAAATAAAAGTATTGCTGTTAAAACACGTGAGATAATGCTCACAGCCAGGGTCAGTAATAGCAGGACTGGGCTTTTCTTATCCAAGGGAAGAGCCTCAGTGATTTTGGTTTTTTTTTCATGTTATTGCCTTATCCAACCTCAACAATTCACCTGTGTCATGGAGCAGATGATTGCCAGTATAAGTAAGATAATCTTATTAAAGCCTCTGCTTTTTTGGCATTTTATGTGGAAGCACTGCACAGTGTGACTGGATACAGTTCTTCACACATGTGCTGTCTCTGTGCTGGGTCCCTCTGCAAAATGGAAATGTTACAGGGGCTCCTGAATGCCTTGGTGTTATTCCAGTCTGTCTGCAGCAAGGTGCAATCATAAAGTGTTTTTGCCCAAAATAGTTAGTTATTCACTAAATTCACTTTTGTTTCCTTGTATTTCCCCATCAGGGGTGTCACATAATGCAGTGTGTGTGCACTTTGATGGGGAACAATAATGGTTCATATATGATGGGGGCCAGTTTGTGCTAAATGGCTTCCAGATGGCAGGGTGGAGTAAGAGATCAGGTTGTCCCTCCATCTGTCCAGGAAATTCTCTTTGTTTTGCTTCTTGAGGATGACTGAGTGCCTCTCTCCAGCTGGTGACTTATTGATCAGGGACAACATGCTATCATCTGCTCAGTAAGGTTTTATTTACTCTATCAACAGAGACTTGCCCTGGAAAGAATTGGGTAAAAAGTTCACTGGTGGTTCTGCCAAGCATTTTTGTTTAGCAATGAAAGGCCAAGTTCAGTCTGATTTGCCAGCACATGTTGCACTAGGAGAAGTTTTGGCTAGACACAGCTTTCTCTTTACTCTGCAGGTGCAGAGCTCTGCAGCAGGACTTCTGTGTTGTGTGAGGAATGTTTGGGTTGGAAAGGTGGAGAAGGCAATAAGTGCCCTGGCTGTACAGGACCACAGCTTAGCTGGAGGTGTGAAACACTTCTGAGCAGTGTCTGTCTGTTCCCTGCAACTTCCTTTCTGGCTTGTGGGAAGGAAAACCCCAAACCTGCAAATGCCCAGGAAAAAATGACAACTTAGAAGGCACTTGCTGCATGAATTATGCTTAGGGCTGTACTTCTTAGTGCTGGCAGCACAAGCAGGCAGGAGTACCCATGTTTGCCTGTGCACACAGATAGTCAGAAAATGATTTTCGAGGTTTACTTAAAGAGCTGGTGCTTGAAAATGCTTGTTTTCTAATCAGCTGGACTCCACAGGATATGTACTGATCAATGTATAGTTTATTGTGCACTGAGAAGACTTGGGCTTCTTTTTGGTAATATTCTTGCTGCAGCCATTAATATATTACTAGTTGAGAAATGAGTTTAATGGAAAATCTTGTTTCTAAGGGCTGTGGAGAGGTTTTAATGTAGCCACTTCATGTCTGAGGTGACAAAAGTACCATGAGTTAACACAAGGACCCCAGCTGATGCAGTGCCAGGCTGGAGAGTTCAGGGTGGACAGAAAGTCTGTATTTTGGACAGGGCTTTCTGTGTTCCCCTGCCTCAATTTGTGCAGTGTGTCAGAGCAGGAGGAGTGGAGGCAGGGCTTTGTGAAGGCTGGGGAGCAGAGATCTAGAAATCATTGTGGGCCCATGGCAAGCCTTGCTTTAGTGTTGGGAATGACATTCATCAGTCAAGGTCTCTCTGAAAATTGCTTCATTTGCTGTGGAAGGACTTGGAGGGGGCAGCTGAAGGGCTGCAGGTGCTCATCTGGGCCTGTGTGAAGGGTGTGGGTGAACCAGGTGCTCCTGTAAGCAGTAACTGGGACGTCTCTGAGCGTCCATAACACCAGGGCCATCATTCTATGTACCTTTGGTGCTCTAGTTTGGCTGGGCCCTCTTGTGAGTTGTTTGGGTTTTGCAACTCTTTGTTTCCTCTCCAAACAGATGTTCAGCATTCGCTTATTTTTAGCAGTTCACTCTTTTTTTTTTTTGCTTTAAAAATCTTACTTTCTCTGCTCTCCGTGTGCCCCTATATAGTCACAGTGCCTTGGTATAGAGGGGATGCTCTTACTATATTAGGACGGAGGCATTTTTAGCCAACAACAAAGGCCTTTGCATGGAAAAGGAAACAGCCTGCTTTAAAATATTTATTTATTTATTTATTTGTATTAACTTGATGGGGCTGAAAATTTTAGAGGGTGTGTGTCAGCATCAGGGCAGTTTGGGAAATGGAAGGAAGGAAGGAGCAAGGAAAGCAGAGATAATTTCTTAGAAGAAATAGCTGGGTAGTTATCCCCTGTGGCACAAAGCAGCTTCTTGGGTATAAGCTAATCAAGGTAAACCAGACTGACAAAGAGCTTTGGTGATCTTAGTAAGTGAGTGGACAAACACTTTGGGAAATGGCTCTTCTCGTGCTCCTGTGCATTCTGACTTCACTTAGGGATGTGGTTTAGGCTTGTCCTCTGTTTGTGTACACGAACCAAAGAAGGGAACAGCCTGTCCCCAGACCTTCCTAACTCCTAATCAGTAACACAATTTAATCTGCCACCTACAATTCCAGTGTAATTACTGGGGGAAGAGGAGAGAAAATTTTAAAAGGAAGGGCTAAGATAGCTATTTTTATTTAGTTCAGGAAACCTGTAAGAAGCTTCTCAGCCATGTCCTGTTTCCATCAACATTTCCATCAACATTTGTGTCTGTATCCCTGGAAGCAGGAGCTGGCAGGAGGGGAGGCTCTTGTGAGTGGCTGCTACCCCAGGGCAGTTCTGTCCCTCTGGTGGGTCAGAGATGCCCTGGGAGGGACAGTGTGGCGTGACAAGAGCTTAAACTGCTCCTGCTTTTGAGGCATGAAGTCATTGGTTCTTGAGTTTCTTTTCTGTCAGTGGTTTAATGAGTGTGGCTGGGAGCAGGGGGAGTTGTGTGGTCACTGCCCTGCTCCTGAGCGTGGGGCTTTGCTGAGCAGAGGGACTTAACATCCCTGTGATGGGTTCTGGGATTACTGTGTGTTTAGCTTTACAGCCTAGGGAGAGCTTTTAAAGGAAGAGAAGGTTTTAGTCCCAGATTTTAGGGTTTTTTTCTAAAACACAAATCACTTAATCGAATGTTTATATTGTGTGCTGAGGAGAAAGGGCTGTGTGAGAACAGCACAGCAGTTGTTAGTGATTTATTTACTATACTGATTTCATACACAGTTAAATTCCTCTGGCACTTAATGTTATGGTCTGTAAGAGCTCTCAGGACTTAGCAATATTACTGATTATGTGGTCAGCTGAGAAGTTAAGTGAAATAATGTTTGTAGGAAGAAGTAATTTGTGGGAGGTGGGAGAGAGAGGGAATTCAGGAGGGGATGATGTGCTCCTTACAGCTCCTTGTAGGTCCAGCCAAAGTTCATCCTATAAAGGGACTTCATTAAAGCTTCATGGGCATTTCTGATATTTGTCAGCTTATTTTTAATAATTGTTTTGCAGCACTCCCAAGCCTGATAGCTGCCAAGAAGTTGATAACCACGTTTCTGAGGATGTACCTTTGGCTGTGGCCCCTGGTGATGGTGTAGAGCTGCCTGCTCCAGAAACCAAAGGTTTCACAAGGGAAAAAAAGAGGTATTGTGTGATTTCAGTTGTTAAAAGATTTTTCCATGTCTACATCTTTTGCTTAAGAAATGTTTTTAGTGTGAAAGAGGCTGACTAAGTTTGACAGGTGTTTTACCTAAGTTATATGAACACTTTGCTCTGCTAGATTTTGAATTCAAATGCTAGATTTACCAAGACCTGGCTAATCCAGTATATTTACTCCAAAATACCAGAAGAGGGAGCTTAGGCTACACTGCTTATTACTATGCTGATCTTTCCTTCTATTTTTAAATTAATTTTTTCAATTTTTTTTTTTTCCCAGTATTTCCCTTTCTTGAAGTTAAAGTTTTTTGGTTTGGTTTGTTTTGTTTCTGGGTGTGAAACCGTGCAAGATCAAGTCCTATTTAAGAGGAATGTTCTGCTCATTCCCCTTCAGATGTTGCCAGCAGCTTCCCCACCCCACACCCGATTTGCATTGTCATTGTCAGTAGTGAAGGAAGAAGTTGTTCAGCTTGGTTTTGCTGAATAAACGTTACCTTGATTTCAAAGTTAAATATTTCACTGCCTCAGATTTACAGGGATTGTTGCAGTGTTTGATAGATGGCCCAGCACATTTTTTGCCTTGAAAACACCCAAAGTGAGTCAGACTCAGAATGATTTGGGTTGGAAGGAACCTTAAAGATCATGTCCCAGCCATCCCATCTCAAATATAGTCGAGGCATGTGCTTGGATATTCCTGTCAGAGCTTCAGCTGACGCCAGTCTGAGGGTGATTAACCAGTCTGCTCTGGAGGCTCAGCAATCAAGGCCTGCCCTTATTGTGACATCTATTAATGGAAAAGGTCACAGCACAGCTGAGAATATGAAATGGGCACTCCCTGGAGAGCAGCATTCTCCACCCCACCAATACACACTGGCAGGTTGTGACAAGTGGGGTACAAGACAGGAGACACCACGGGAAATACAGTTATGCCACTAAAGCTCTATTCAGAAATGTCAAAAGATGCTGCTGTCAGCAGGAGGATACTCTGAATTATGAATTAATATGCACACAATAGGCATGTTCTGCTGTGGAACAGTGCACAATTAGCTATTAGCAAATGCTGCTGAAAAACTGTTGACTATAATATCTAGGAAACGTTATTAATTATTTCTTCTAAGCTTCTGATTATTTTGACCAGAAAAATGGTGTTTTCACCTCTAGTATATGTGCTGCTGAAGCCAAGACTTTGTAGTTTTCCTCCATGACACTGCACTGGACCCACATGGTTTACCCTGTGTACCACTGATGGAGAACAGAAGTGTTTTGTACCATTATGCAATTTCTGTCATCAGGAGAGGATTTTCTGAATTGAAGGGTAGATACAATGGTTATCCTCTAAAAATGGAGAAAAATGGGCAGGTGAGATTTTAAGTTGGAAAATGCTCACTCCAAGATGTTGGCTCTTTCCAGAGAATAATCCAAAATTGTTTGAACTTTATGGATACTCTAAATTTTGGGAGTGATATAATGTAGTCACAGATGACTGTTGTTTACAAATCTAAATTGGAGCCACTAAAACATGGGGATTTCCTTTTCACTAGAATTCAGCCTCAAAGAGAGGAGAAATAATTTTAGAACTCTGCAGGCAAGCAGAGCTGCTGTGCTCACATATATAGATTGGCTTGTGCCTCTAAAGTTTCTGGTTTGTTTTGATATTGATGTAGTGTGTTTAATAATGTAAATGTCTCTGTGTGCATAAGAAACTCTTGGCCTTGGACACTTCCAGAGATGAGATGTTCACAATCTCTCTGGGCAACGTGTTCTGTTAGTAAAATTTCTTAATGCAGACTCAAAATCCAGCCTAGCATGTCAGCAGCCCAAATGTGCACTCCCAGCATCCTCATTATGCCTTGAAAATAGTGATCTTGTCACCCACAGCTTCTTTTTCCAAGGCTGAATTTGTGTGTTTGCATCTTAATGGAAATTAAGATGCCCACAGAGGTGAGAATTAGAGTTGTCTGTGGGACAAAAGATCACTCTTGCACCCTCTTGAAAAGCAAATATATTACTGTCCAAATAGCTGTCTGCTGTTGCAATCAGCCCTTTATGTAAATACTTCTGAGACTAACTTGCATTTTTATGTGATTTCTGTGTATCAAGTCAAATCAGCCGTGGAAAGTAATAGCCTGCAAATTGGGTTATGTTTCACTTTGTCACATTTATGGCAAGGTGCTGAACTTGTGCAACTGCTGGGCCACTGTGTGATTTTCTGCAGAATGGATCCTCGAGGCGTTTCAGTCTCCTCTGTGATTGTGATGGTCACATTTTGAACTGTGTCACACACACTTCATAATTTGACAGAAGTGCTGAAATACTGCGGGAGAGTAGCTGATTCTTTATGGAAGCCCTACAGACAGAGCTGGAAAGTCTCTGAGGAGCTGATCCATCCCTTTGTCCTGTGAGGAGGAGAGATGGGCTTGATTTGTTCTGGAGAACAAAAACCAAGTGCTGCTTTTGAGCAGATCCTCACGTGTAGCCTCACTGCTTGCTCTGAAAACTGCACCTGTGATTTTCTGAGGCTGATGGGAATGGGGAGGTGGATCCTCCTTGTCAGATACAGGGTCACTTTTCTTTCAAAAGCTAAAGCAGACTGGAGTCAGATTGTTTTGAGAGACTTGGGATGGACAGGGAATGTCTGTTGATCTCTGAATCTCTAAAATTAAATACACATTTCTGTCTTACCTAATTTTCCTGAAATGAGCCTGGAACCAATTGGAAGCACAGCAACAAATCTCTCTGAAAGCAGAAAGTCACAACAGTGTTTACAAAAAGCTCTACTTTCTGTGTTGTTGGTTTCCAAAATGTTTCATAATGCTTCCCTGGGAGGAAGCAAAGCTGAATAACTGGTGTCAGGCAGAAAAACAGGATAAGCTTTATGACTTCTGGGTTTTATTTGCTTGATTTTGTGTTGAAAACAAGTTTTCTCCTTTTGCCCACCTACAGAGAGGTTTGGTGTAAAACTAAGGAAATAAAAATCAATGTATTGCCTTCATTTTTGACCAACCCTGATAATCCTAGACTGACTTGCTTTTAATGATGTATTCAAAACCAGGAAGGGATTAAATGGGATTCAGAAACTCAAGGTTTTTTCCCTTGTGTGAATTTAACCCTGTTGAAAGGAATGTGTTACTACATTTAAGTTTACAAGTGCACTGAGCAAGGAAGAGATGAGAAGTACAAGTGAGAGATACAAATGCCTCTTTCTTTCCAAAATGTGGGAGTTTGCAGACTTCTTTGAGTTTGGGGATTTTTTAGGGGGGGGAAGGAAGGTGAGGTTTTGTGTTGTGAACTGGATAGTAGCAGTGTGTGTCTGGACTGTCTGGTGCACAAGTTAAGTGCTGCTTTTTTTAGGATAGCAACAGATAGAAGGCATTGAAATGAAGCCATTTCGATCTTATAAACCAAACCTAAGGATTTTTATTGAGGCTTTGATACCATGAAAAGCATTTACCATCTCCTGAAAAACAGCATAAAAGTTAGATACCTTCCACTTAACCAGGCAGCCTGTATAAAATGGACAGGGATGAGCCACAGTGCTGCTCTTCATCCATTGCCACCATTCCAGGTTTGTAAAGGAGATTGTCTCCTGAGTGGTGTGTTTAGTACAGCTCAGTCCCAGTATAATTCTGGGAATAATTCTGGGATATCTGCTGTGTTTCAAGCCTAAAACGTTGTGGATTAAGTGCATTTTCTTGTAGCTGGGTGTGGGACTGGCAGAGTGGGGTTATCTGGGTGAACCCTTGACTGGGGGGGACAGTCCCCATGGTGTGTGCTAGCAGAGAGAGCTTCCATGACCAGCAGCAATTCAACAAATAGCTGCCAGTAGCTTCACTTTTAAAAGGCAAGGCATTAATGGGTGCTTGACACAAGTGGGAAATGTCACCTGTTTTCTAACCACATCCTGGCTGGGAATTTGGGCTCTCTGGGGTGTTCTGCCTGCAGGTTTGCTCAAAGAGAGCAATTGTTTGTGTGTCTTGTAAAGCTGCTCTCAGTCTGAGGCAGTGGACAAAAGGGTGATGGTAGCCCTCTGTTTGCCTGTTATTCCTGTGTGTTTTACAGGTTCCCTCAGGCGATTTATGGTAATTTCCTTGCTGCTAGAACAGGTTCAGCAGCATGAAAATGAATGTGTCGTTACACTAATTAATCCATCCACAAGGAGGTTTGTGCATCCTACAGAAGCATGGCAGTACAGATTCAGAGATTACACACCTGGCTTGGAATGCTGTTCCTTGGCACTGTGGCACACACAGTGACAGCTCCTGACCCTGCCAGGAGGGTGGAGGACTTGTAGGGGATCACCTCTTGTCCCAGAGGAGGAAATATGTGGGCTAAAACTGTTGAGTCAGGTTATTTTAGCATAACTCTGATTACTCAATAATCACTCTTATGCTAAAATATGATCCATGCTTTTGGGGTACTCTACCTCTAATGCTAAATCTTCTGAAAACAAAAGCTTAAAGAAACCATTGAAACATACTAGAAATACCTCAATTTTGTGTTAACTCTCTTGAAATCCATTTGAAGCTGTAAACTGACTTCTTTAAGGCAGTCATTTGACCACCCATCCTCAGCAGCCACAGCAAAGCATGGCACCAGGGGAGAATACTGTTCTTGTCTGGTTTCTTCATCCTGCATTTTCAAAATCTAATTGTTTACTTGGGCCCTGGGGCCAAGAGGCCTTTGGATTCTGCTTGCTGAAATCTCCTGCAACAGGGTGCCCTTGAGAGCATTATCAGCACTGATATTGTCAGCCAAGGGCAGGTGCATGAAAGCCCTTAAAAATGTCAGTCCCCTCCTGGCATCAGGCAGCTCCTTTCCTAACAAGCCTGGCTCCAGCTGCCAGAGAGATCTTGCACCTCAGGATGTTTAGAGGCTTAGAAAGGAGTGTGGAAGCACCATGAGCTCCTGTGGTCTGTGATGGTGTTTCTGCAATTCTGGTGTTCGGAAATGTCAACAGAACTTGGGCATTTGGCTCATGGATGTGGTGTGCAAAAGCATTCAGCAGCAAAACAAACTCCCTCCTTTGGTGTGGTGATGCTTGTGGTCCCAGTCTGAAGAATTCCAGAAATTTGGAAACTAGGAGTTCAAAGATTTGTTTGTGATCCAAGGAATTCAGGCCTGGCTCGTACAGCAGTAGCGTGATAGAGCCGCAGTGTGAAACTGCAGTGTCTGTGCCTTGGCAGGAGGGGAAAGCAGAGGAGCAGATGGGAGCCCAGAGGCTGCAGGGAGTGAGGAGTGAGCCCTGCACAGGTTTTGGCTGCCCTGGCCCTGACTCTGCCTCCTCCATGGGTCAGAGTGGGCAGAGCCCTCGCTCCTTCACGAGACCCTGCACCGGGCAAGGAGGGAGGGAAGCACCCACAGCCAGGGTGTGCTCAGCTCTGGGAAACCTCACGTGCCACTTTGTGTGGCTCCTGGATTTCACAGGAGGCTCTGGAACGTGGGGTCCTGCGGGCTGAGCGGTTCTCACGTTGCTGATCGTAATTCACTGCCGCCCTCTGAAAGGCTGGAGCCCCCCGAGCAGCTCCGTGCAGGGCCCCCTTTGTTATCTTCCCTCTGGGTTTCCCATGCTGGAAATTTCAATAACTAAGCAGGCATCTTGGTTATTCATAACTCTTAATGCCATTAATCTCACTTGCAATTTAGATTAAGCAGTGACCTTAGTAACCAAACAGTGATCAGTGGGGAGGGGGCACAATTATTTATGTTTTGTCTTATTTTTATTTTAAACATCATTTGTCAGCTTCAGTGTCCATCCTGTCTGCATCATCACTGGTCACTCCTATTTTGTTGGAATTAGCAGATGGGAATTCTTCAGTGTGCTCAGGCTTAAAACTCTGGGACATTGTGTGTTTTCATGAGGAGTGTATCAATGCAAATAAAGCACTCACACTGTGTTAATCTAGATAAGTGGTGGAGCAGACAATGTGTCTATCAAAGTATTTGATCTGTAAGAACAAGTTAAATCTGTGAAGCTTTATACCTGCTATCTCCTTGTGTTGTTTGGAGGTGTGTAATTTTGTACTGTGGTGACACAGATAGGGCTGGGTTGAGCCAAGTGATGTTCAGAGGCAATTGAACAAATTACTTCTGTTTTCCTTGAAAACTGTATTGAAAAATATCCCACTGATTTAACACTCTGCAATTATTTTACTGCTCAGATTTAATTTACACTCTCCAGTTGTGAATCAGTGCTCCACTCTCAGACTATTAAAAGATAAATGCTGAGAAAAAACTAACCCAAAACCTACAGCTAACAAAAAAACACCATGGTTTTCATCTGAAGGTCTCTCATTCTCCATGTAGGGCTGAATTTCTGATTTAAGTGTACTGGAACAGGATTAAGTTAAGGATAACTGGCATTGAATGTGTCTTTAAATGGCTAATTATAGACTGTAATAATATCTTAACTATACCATGGCCATAAAATGCAGTGTATTTCTATTTATTAGGCATTACTAAAGCACAGATGTTACAGTTTGTGTTTACCTTTCACTGGTTTTTGCCAGTTTACAAATATGGGATAAATTTGTCACATGTTTCAGCTAACTTTTTTGTACTTGTTCTTTTATTTGTAGCACAAAGGTGCTCATAAAAATTAAGGGAGAGAAAGAAAGAAATTTGCTTTTTCTTTCACTGCTCTTGCAGCAAGATGTCACAGCTTGGACCTCCAGGAGGTGATTTACTTAGGTTCCCTCTTTGGGATATCATCTTTCAAAATAATAAAGATTTTTCATTTTAAATTATGGTCTGCTCACATACAATACTGTGGTGTCCTGGTTTTGGCTGGAATAGAGTTAATTTTCTTCTATTCCCTGAAGCAAAAAAACAATTGAATCACACCTCTGGAGACAAAGATTGAAAAGGGGTTTGGTTGGGTTTCTGTGCTCAGCTGTGACTTTCTGAAGGAGGAGTGACAGCACCAGTGCTAAATGTTGTCCCTGTCCCCCAGCAGTGAGGGTGGTGAGCTGGATCATGGAGTGACCTGAATGTGTTCTCACAGAGATTCCCTGGGCACATCTCTGGCCATGACACAGGACTGGAGTCAGCCAGGAAACATGAAGAACCAGGGGAAGGGTAGTAAATGCCTTGTAGTGTTCCAGCAGCAGCTCCAGCTCCTGGAGGAGGAGTTTTAAGTGACTCCCCTCTAGGGAAGTGGAAATTATAAGATACATCCTCTCTTGCTCTCCTTAGAGGGGGAAATGAGACTAAGGAGCAAAAGTCTGGCTATGGGAGCAAGAAAGTCTGGTTTGTAGAATAAAAACAGAGCAAAAGGAAATAAAGGTGTTCCAGGTGACAAAGTGCATGGTGAGCAAAGAAGCACAGAAATATGCACAGCATGTCTAGACCTATGTATTTTTGTGCAGCCTGTAAGGAAGAATGCTTGAATTCTTTAAAAGCCTGTCAGCTTTTAGAAAGATGAACTCCAAACCTAAATGCCTGCCTGGCTGAAAACAGCCTGCTTGACCTTCCCTGGAACACAAAGATCAACACTGGTCCTGGGAGACCTGGATTTCTGGAAAGACTTGGCAGACAGAGTCAGATCAGCCGAGGCCAAGGAGGGCTGGTGCTCCTGCAGGGCTTTCAGAGCACAGGAGTCTCCAGCCTTGGGTGTCCTAAAAGGGCTGTCACCACTGCCCTTCAAAAGATGTCAGTGCTTTTATGTGCTAATGTGCTCTCTAGCACAGCCAGCCTCCCCAGGCACTGGGCTGCTTTGCCACTCTGTGGGTACAGAGTCAGTTGGTTTTTTCGAGCAGTTTGGTCCTTGTAGTCCTTTAGGAAAGATGCTGCTGTTCCTTAGCAGGCTGATATTGTGCACAGCCTTGCCAGATTGCACAGCCTTGATTCCAGACAGCCTACAAATAAGGGAGGCTTTGGGGTAAAAGCTTCTTCCCAGGCTGCATTCTTTGGAGTCCAAAGGCAGAATCATCTAAATGTATATATACATAAAAATTATTGAGGGGGAGAGTTATGTTTAAACAATAGTCTGTTTTTAAAAACATTTTCCCATCTTTGGTTTATTTTGTAGGAAGTACTGTTCCTTAGAGCTGTGGCAGCAGTGTTCAGATACCAGAGAATCCCTTTCTGCTTGGGGTGTTTGGTTTTGCTCTGTCCTTGCATTTTCTTTTATATGGTGCTTGTTTCTGCACAGTACCTCAATAATGCATTGCAGTTAAGAGGTACAGCTTAATATTCACCACTCCTTCCCAAGGGAATAGATGTGTGAGGGAGGCTTTTCTTTCAGCAGGCTCTTTGATGTTCCTCTGTGTGTGTATGTGTGGTCATGTTTATAACTTGTGTAAATGCCTGGCACGATGGACACTGAAGTCAAGAGCAGAAAAACAGAACATAAATTTCAGTATCTCAGGCCTTATCATGGTCCTGCTCAGCATTGTTTTTTGATGGAAGCCAAAAATTTCAAATTGGGTGCAAGTGACCCCAGTCTGAATTTATATGTAAACATGAAATGGAATAAGACCAAATATTTAGGAGTCTGTACAGTATTTTAAACAGCTAATCAGTGGACATCCAGTTTCAATAAAACATTAATTTAGTAGAGGGCAAAATACAGCTCTTGCTTAAATGGGTGAAAGAGGCAGAAAAAGAAAATGATTAATTTTAAAGGATGGCTCTGAATACTTAAATAGTCTTTTCAGCAGTGGGATCACAATAAGTTGTTACATGGCTTTTAATCCCTAGACTGAAGTGCCTGGGGCATCCTTAAATCCTTTGAAGCTACGGTGGGATTTTTCTTTTCTTTTTGAGCTACATCTGTGTGTTTTTAAGGTTCCAGAGATGTTCTTACAAAATATGCTCGGAGTGTCAACACAGTCCTTGTATTTTTAAAAGCCCACACTATATTTAGTGCTAAGTTGATGCTTCTTGGCAGGCCTAAAGGGTGAACTGGGGCCAGGCAGGAGAGGGAGAGCTCCCCTCTCAGCTGAGGTATTTCTTACCAGTCAGGATGGGCTGCAGCTTTGTAGTGTAACACATTTTATGGCCAAATCAGAAGTAAATCTGCAGGTTGGCTTCTTGCACTGGTTGGCCAGAGACATCAGTTTAGTATTTGTTATTGCATCCAATAGGCAGCAAACCCTCTGCAGTCCAAGGCTCAGTTGGAGCACCCCTTTTTTTGAAACACCGTGGCCTTCAGGAGTTCCTGTTGCTGTGCTGAGCTGCTTGGATGGTTATTGTTCAAAGGGAGGAGTGGAATCCTGTCCACTTCGTGAGCAGGAGCAGGTTTGAGGCAGTGAGCTGTCCTCTGGTGAATCTCTGAGCTGTGCACAGGAGCTGGGGTCAGAGGGAGGGGAGAAGGAGGCAGTGCCTTGCCTGTGACACCCCTCACAGAGCCCTTGTAACTCAGACAGAATGTGCCAAGTGACCAGGGCCACAGCTGGGCTCCAAAGGCTGGAGCCCTTCACCCTGCAGGATGCCAAGCTCTGCATTTCTAGTGCTGTTTGAATGTTTGTGGCATAGAAACATTGGAGAATGGGAAAAAAACCCTTTCTCCACTGTAAAGCTCCTGAAAGGACCATGCTGCCTCAGAACAGGATTCAATCCAAGCCTTCTTTTGTTAGGGCTTTGTTTATTTAATAAATGTACATGTGAAACTTGAAGGAATTGACACAGGCATTTTAAGTGTATTCTTTGCCCTCGTTAGGAATGTCAATGTTTTCCTCACTGTCAGGACAGTGTCTGTGTTTTCCTCACTTTCAGGACAAACAGTGCCTGTGTTCTCCCTCTTGGCTTCCAGGTACCTGGTAGGGCTTTACTTAATTTGGTGTTTACCTTCCTAGGGATTGTTCTTTTCTCGGAGTCTTCCTTTTCTGTGTAACAAATGAAACCCAGCAGGGAGCTGTTATGATACTCAAAGACCAGGAGAGCTACCACACACCAAAGTGAAGCTGAGCTGTAACCTCAGCTTGACAGGGGCTCTGGATACAGACATGTAATTTTAGTCTGCTGGCTGGTGCCGTTGATTTCCCATATTGGATGGAAATCCTGGAGTTATTAACCATTTCAAATCTACTGCCAAAGAGGACAGAGGACTGTTTCATACACTTTCTTCACTTTCTGTGTGTACCTTACTTGTAATGGGAAATGCAGAGGGTGTAGTGAGCTGCCACCACCCTGGCAAGGGAGGAGCAGAGCTGGGCACTGCTGCAGAGTCTGGGGATCAGCTGTGGCTCAGGAACCCAACCCTGCTCCAGAAATTCTGGAGCTGAGTCCCTGAGCGAGGCGGTGCCGCTGCTTCTCTGGTGGACTTGGGACGAGTCTTGAGCAATGAGATGCTAGAAATGAGGGTTTGGCTTTTATCAGAAACAAAACAACCCCAAAATTACAACCTGCTTGGAAGTTTGTGGCTGAACAAAGTGCTGGCTCACAGGCTTTCCCCCATAGTTTAAAAAAACGTAGAGAAAAGGAAAATGTAATTTATTTTGATACTGTTCACAAAACAGAATTAGATTTTAGGCAGCCTCTGGAAATGAAAAGTCCTTCATCTTCACAAAACATCCTTGTTCCTCTTATCTCAAGAAAAATTTCTCGTGGGTGCCCTCAGAGAGTCAGAACCTTGCACATGTAGTCAAGTTGTTCTTGTCAAGTAAGCAAACCCAATTGGATTTCCGTTTATGCAAGCAGAGAAAAAAACGGTCAAAACTGTTGAAAGTGTGAGCCTAATGAAGCCTCCACTAGAGCATAAAAGCTGTGCTGCAATAGGTGCTTGGAAGTCAGTACCTTTTAATATTTTTGTTAAATTTATCTGATCCTTTTGACCGCTCTGTCCTGTGATGTATCCAGAATTGTTACATAGCTTCAAGCCGTTTGTATCCCTAGAGTTTAATTCCTGGTACAGGCAGCAGTGAAACTGATTTTCTTCTTTCTTTGCTCCTTTAATGACCTGAAACACGACTTGTACGTGAATCATCTGTTATTTGCCAGCAACAGGGATGTGGAGAGCGATGGTGCCCAGCCTTTCCAGCATCTTAGAATTCCCAGTACCCTGGTACCTCCACGGTGGCAAAAGCAGATTTGTAGGGTTTGGAATGCTGTACTTTGTGGTCTTAAAGATCCTCCCCATCTATATTAAGCATCCCCAGCCCACTGTGCAGCACGGGGGTCTGTGCAGGCAGGAGCAGAATGGTTAAAGTGCCCCAGCCTTGGATGGAGCTCGGCTCCCACATTGCCTTGTTTACCTTGGCTGCTCATGATATTCTCCCTACGTTCCTCACGGAAGATTCCATTTTTTTTTTTGCAAGAGGGATGAGCTCGTTTGTGAAATGAAAAGAAAGCAGCCGTTCTGCCTGTTAATCCCCGGAGCCAGCGTCCCGATGTGCACAACTTGTCAGTCCTGAGGGGGAAATGTATGCGGCACCCAGTGCACACGTGCATTTGCATTTCAAATCAGCTGAGTCAACACAATATAATGGTCCTGCCTGCAGGTCCTTAGAGAGCCACAGTAGCTGACAATGTGTGCTTAAAGGGAGGGTCTGCTTTTCTTCGTCTTCTCCTTTTTTTTTTTTTTATTTTTTTTATTTTTT